>JAFJYI010000312.1:600000-862649 GCA_019022655.1 Acacia acuminata | reverse complement strand
TTTATAAGTCTATTTCAAAAAATTTAACCTATATATAAGTCCTCTTTTAGGTAATAGATGAGATTGTGACCATTTTGCCTATATTAATGTATCAATGAAAATAGAAATAGAAGAAAGAGTTGAAAGATACCCATTCATAAATAAGAGCAAAAGTTGAAAATTTACCCCATCATCATTGAGCTAACTACTTCTCCTTTGATGTGTGATTTGGTCAAAAGGACTTATAAATAAGACAAGAGTGTCCAATGCATGTTAGCATTACCTTGTTAGGGCGCACACAAGTGGGTAATGCCCCGTGCATGTCAGCATTACTAAACATGTCAAATTTAGAAGTCCCAAAAGCCCGATCACGTCAGAAGCTTCTACGCACGTTGGTGAGGAAAAAGCTATAATATCAGTTTATTATTATATAATATCAAGATGGAGAAGCGACTTTTAGTTACAACAATGGAAGGATGTCATTTTTACTATTAATTAATAATCTCAATTGACTTGAACTAAATTCATCCCGCAGGAACTTCAACAAAAATATCTATTAACTGTTAATTGTAATTCGTGGACACTCAAATTTATTGCAGATGCATTTAGTGATTTGTGGCACCAAGAACACCTGAAATGCTGATTATATCGTTATAATTGGTGATTTTGCTTTGTTATAAAGGAAAATGAAGTCCATCAAAAGCAGCTATGGATATGCATTAATTGAATCTGAATTTATTAATAAAATTATATATGTATTGAAGAATCAGATCTGTTTAATAAACTGCACAGAACTGATTTAAGCGGATGAATGACCATCTCTGTAGGGTTCTTGCTCAGTATCCATTTCAACGTAGTAAACTCCAGCAGATATATTCTGAATTCTTTCAGTGGCCTCCGGAGAAAACAGGTTCTTTTACTTCATCCAGTCTTGGTGGATAAGGTTATTTATCCATATTTTATTTAGACAGTGCCTATGAACAGCTGATTCTCATATTGGTGTTTAGAGTTTTAGAATTCTATTAAATCTCTTTTCAACCAAAATTATTGGAAACTTAAAAAAGCTTAAATCTCAATATTGGCAATACTAACCAGGCTAGTAATTTTTGGAAGTAATTTGAATTTGTGATTTTATTGATGGTTCTTGTCATAGATGAGTATATCCTTCCAAAGATAGCCGAAAGGGATTTACGACGATTTGCTATTTTGCGCCTAACTTCATCAGAATTAGGAGCAAATCTTTCATTGAATGAGGTACTGCTAACCCCTGTCATTAAAATCATCATTTAGTTACTTTCTACTTCAGCTAGCAGTATAACTGCCCTTTAATCTTTTTTCCCCCAATTATAAGCAACAATGACTCTTTGATTACTGATTTGTATAATTTGCAAATTTAGAAATGATTATTTTCTTTCTGCCCTCCCATGTATAAGCCCTCTTACACTACTTGCAATATTATTTACCCTATTTCAGATCCCTGTAAAGTGTCCTATCTCGGAGATCATTAAGTGCCGAAAAGTTCAAGGAAGAGAATGCTATGAGGTGTCATGGAATGAAATGGACGGACTTGGAACTTCAATAGTACCGGCAGATCTTTTAAAAAGGTAATTTTTTTAATTAAAATGTAGAACTTTATGATTTTTCAGTTATTTCATGGAAGGTATATTGCTTTTGCGGGAGTCGCACACTTAACTACAAAAGTTATACAATTGCATGTAAGTTTGTTTTCCAAATATACTCTGAAACTGTTGTGGTCCAGATCTAGACCTCAACTGGTCATTAATCTGTTATGATAATTATTGTTCTATCATGAATCATCTCCAGTGCTTGTCCTGAGAAGATTTTAGAGTTTGAGGAGAAAAAGGTCGGCTTAAGAAGCAAAATGCTCCAAAGAGAAGGCCAAAGAAAACTGAAACTGTATCATCTTCGATGGCTGAACTTGACCTGAAACTCACGAATCTGTCACTGGATATCAATCTGGGAGACCTTGCAAATCACAATGCCTCTGATTCATCAGAACAGGTATTTCAAGATGCAGCTGCCGTGGATGAAGCTCATTTGAATAACAGAGACTTGCCGTGTTCATCACATGATGAACAGATTGATTGGGATCAGAAGGGTGGTTCCATGGCTAAAGATGAGGTCATTGATTTACTGAGTCCTTCCCCACCTAAGCAGCTGTATGCTTCCTCCAAGTGTCAACAGACTAATGGTGATCGTATTGAGGTGATAAATTTGAGTGATTCGGACAGTGACACGTCACCGGAACATAAGAGGAAAGCACAGGAGCTGAGAATGTTCTTAGCAGGAATTAGGAATGACCTCCATTGAATTGCTACATTTGTAATATAGTGTGTGTTACTGTTTGTTCTTGGTGGAATTAAAAAGAAAAAAGCCATTCTAATTTGAAGAGCTTGATTAGTTTGCGGGAATTTTTTACATTTAAAACACCATGCTAGTCCCTGGTCTGAGACATGATAGATTGATCAAAAAATTAAACACCATGCAAAGTTTTGCAAGAGAAGTTTGGTGACATAAAAAGGTTCCAGTCAAGCGTCTCGTTCTACTTGCAAAATTAAGGAAGAACACATCGTATAAAATTTCCCATTCTTTAAAAAAGATTAAGCTTCCAGAGTAAGCAAAAACAAATAGTTTTTGTCACCTGAAAAAAACGCGAAATAGTTTCGAAGTTACAACTACTTTTACACGTTAGTGCCTGTTTGGTATGGTCAGTGACGCACGATGGACACCCCGCAAAATCAAAAGCAAAAAAATGGGTGTTTGGCATGTGAGTAGATATTGATGGGCATCATAATTATTATCACATCACGATGGGTTTTTGATGAAGCAAGATGGAGTTGCTTAGAGCCTGTTTGGGATAGCGGAGTGACTTTTTTTTTTTTGTTTTGATGTGCTTTTTTTGTTGGACTTCTTTTTTTATGGACTTTTTCGATGTGATTCGTATTTGGGATATCGGTGGCGAAATGACTTTTTCCTTATGGGCACTTGTTTGACATAGCTTTTGAAAAAGTAGATGAGATAGAAAATGACTCGAAAAGGGCATAAATCATATATATGTGTTGTATAAAATGTGATAATTTGGGATAAAAAAATTAAATATAAATATAAATTTGTTAAATAAAATAGTAAAATTACCATTAAAAAAATTACAACACAATGAAGTAGTATTTAAATAAATCTATCATTGGTTTCTAATTTTCTTGATCAGGAGGTAGCTTGTGAAGATTCATTGCATAAGGGATGAGGTTTGCGAAATTGAAGATGAGTGGAGGAGAGAGAATGACAACTTTTTTTACTTTTGGGCAACAAGATTTAAAAAGATGAAGTTGATGTGATAATGAGCCCGTTTGGGATAACGGTGATAGAAATGACTTTTTTTTTTTTTTTCCCGATGTGCTTTTCTTGCTAGACTTTTTATGATGTGATTTGTGTTTGAGATAGCGGTGGTGTAAGTAGCTTTTTTATAATGTGATTTGTGTTTGGTATAGCGGGTAGAAGTGGCTTTTTTCGATAAGATGGAAAATGACCGAAAAGAGTATGAATCATATATATATATATATATATATTTGTATAAAATGTGATAATTTGGGATAAAAATTAAAAATAAATATAAATTACAAGTTGGTTTCTAAATGAAATGCTTAAACAAATCTATCCCTTACAAGTTAGTTTCTAAATGAAGTGCTTAAATAAAAAATTACAACACAATAAAAAAAAAAAAAGTGCTTGTGAATTTATTTTTATTTTTTTTGGTCAAAGTGCTTGTGAAATTGAAGAGGAGAATTGCGAGAGGAGATGAGGTCAGTCGAATTGAAGAGGAGAGGAGGAGAGAGAAGGCACAACAAAAGGAGTATGTGGGGACGTGGGGTACAACTGTCCAAGAAAAAAAGAGAAGTGATGCGATGCGGTGAGAAGCAACCACCCCTTGCTTCAAAAAAACCCATCGTCTTGTGATAATAATCATGATGCCCATCAATATTGACTCGGTTGCCAAACACTCTTTTTTTTGCTTCTCATCTCACTGGCGTTCATTGTGATTATTTTGGCGTTCACGCCATTCCAAACAGGTACAATAAGCAACTCCATCTTGCTTCATCAAAAACCCATCGTGATGTGATAATAATTATGATGCCCATCAATATCTACTCACATGCCAAACACCCATCTTTTTTGCTTCGATTTAGTCTGGCGTCCATCGTGCGTTCACGGCTATACCAAAACATGTGCACTTATTATCACATCAACTTCATCTTTTCGTCTTGTTGCCCAAAAGTAAAAAAAAAAAAAATTGTGCATTCTCTCTCCTCCACTCATCTTCAATTTCAAAGCCTCATCCCCTATGCAATGAAATATCACAAGCTACCTCCCGATCAAGAAAATTAGAAACCAATTTGTAGAAGATAGATTTATTTAAGTACTATTTCATTGTGTTGTAATTTTTTTAATGGTAATTTTACTATTTTATTTAACAAATTTATATTTATTTTTAATTTTTTATCCCAAATTATCACATTTTATACAACACATATATATGATTCATGCCCTTTTCAGTCATTTTCCATCTCATCTACTTTTTCAAAAGCTATGCCAAACAAGTGCCAATCGGAAAAAGTCACTCACGCCACCGCTATCCCAAACACGAATCACATCGAAAAGTCCATCAAAAAAAGTACATCGAAAAAAAAAAAGCCACTTTTCTCGCCGCTATCCCAAAAAGACCCTTAATCACTGCATTTTCTATAATAAAATTTCCCCCACGTTTTAATTATTTCTCAACCAAATCACCTCATTATTAGTCTGGATTTGACTAATTTTATTATTATTTTGAGAATAATTTTAATTATATTATTCATTTTATTAGTTTACTTGAAAATAATAATTTGTCTTCACATTAAAATAAAAAATTATTTTAATATTATGTCATTCATCAAGTTATATTTAATAACTATTGAAATCAAATACTAATTGCTAAATATTAGAGAACTTTTCAAAAGTCATCTGTACATCCAAATTGACAAGTGACATTCATATTCAATTTTTTCAAAATCATATTTTAGAAAATAAATTTATAAACATTTACTATGATTAATCATAATTACTTGAAATCAAAATCACTAAAAACATCTCGATTATTCAAAATCTCATTAAGCCAAACATGCATGTAGACTATAATTCATACTCTTCACTTCATATTTCTGATCTTCCTTAATTACAATTTTCACATCAATGATGTAGAAGAGAATGGAAGTGAGACTTGAAAATATTTCATTCTTGATTGGCACAAATTGATTTTCGTTACATGCCATGAATTAGACACTGAAACCAAGCAAAAAATTGAAAGGCCTATAGAACATGCAATAAAAAGCTTTTAGGCAAAATATTATATACAACATCTATGGCTGTATCACTGCTTCTGAACCCTGCCTTTGCGCCTCTAGTCAATGGTACATCTCATCTCACTTCTAAAAATTGCATTTATCTGAAAAGGCAAAGGAAGAAACTCCATCAAATCACTTTGTTGTGTTGATATTGTATTATATCCTATTCTATTCTAACCAAAAAAGCGTAAAGGGAGAATCACTACGAAGTCCCAAAGAATGAATGTCATCGCTAAAAAGTTCCAATAATCAATGAATAGGATCATGCACTAGAACTTATCATTGCTTGCTGCTCACCTGTTGTTGAACTTTTTAGTAACTACATTCCTTCATTGGGACAAAATGATTTTCCCAAACATGAATTAGTCAGCAACGAGAATGATTATCTTTCCATAAAGGAAATAACTCATTCTTGTCTTACTAACAATATCTATAATGCAGCAATGGTCCTGAATTCTGTTTTCTTATTATTTATTTTTTTAGAAAAAATTAGGTAATTTCACCTGTTAACAATTGTTTTGCCGTGCTTCTAGCATGCTCCATATACTGGAAGCTTTCAGCAAGATAGTCCCCTTGAAATGCAGCCTTAAAGTTTGTAAAGAATTCTTTGAAAGCGCCAATTAACTCTTGACATGAATCATCTCGTGGCAGAGGCATAAGCTGCTTTGCTTCTTGCTCTTTGTCAATCACCTCAGTATCCAACAGCAGATCCTTTCCAGATCTACTACGTACCCTACTGTTTACTATTTCCTCTAATCTGGAAGCCATAACAGTTGCTCGACTAATGCAACGTGAAGGAAGCTGAAAACAATAACGTAATCATTTTTATTAAATAGTCCATAACAGTTTTGGTTCCTTAAGGGGTAGAATAGTCCATCTTTTTATTAAAATATATGGAATAACATGTTTGCAACAAAGTTTGTACCAAAGTTAACGGATATAGACAGAAAGAAACTTGGGGGACTAAAACATACGGTTAAAACTATAAGAAGCAAAACTAAAATTAGGGCAAACTATAAGTACCAAACATTATATTAACTCTAATGATATATAGATTGAGATTCTACCTGTGCAAGCCGTGCCACCTTAAATCCAAAACTCTTCTCTGAAATACCAGAGACAAGCTTGTAAAGGTAAGTGACATCTTCATGATCTGAGACGAAGGTTTTCCTCGTGTCATCAGGTGAGGTCAGATAGGATACATGGTAAGCAGCCACAGAACCATGAAATTCATTTATAATGTCAGCAATCTTTGGGAAGTGTGTGACAAAAGGGACCATGCATTTTTTCTGCCCCAGCAGATAATGCAAAGTCGCGTAAGCAATGGCCATGCCATCATGAGTACTTGTTCCTCTCCCTAGCTCATCGATGATAACAAGCGACCATCTGGTGCAACTTTGAAGTATATGTGAAGTTTAGTTCTTCCAGGAAGGTGCTTCTCCCTTGCTGAATACTATCAGAAGCACCCATCCTAGTGTAGATCCTGTCCACGACATGTAGTTTTGCAGATGATGCTGGGACAAAGGGACCAACCTAGACATATCAGGACAAGTTTCAATAAAGCAACAGCCATAGGGGTGAAATTATGTCATCTAACTCAAAAGTATTCATATTATGAGACATGAAGGACATCGTCGCAAAAATGTAATAGGCAAACATATAATTGATTATACCTGAGCCACAAAGCAATCAAAGCGACCTGGCGGATATAGCAACTTTTTCCTCCCATATTGGGTCCAGTAACGATCTGACAGTACTCCTTGTCTGCATGCATATTTGTATCATTTGGGACAAAATTGTCTTTTAAGGTCGTATCCAAAACCTGACAAGAAAAGCCTCACAGTAGTAAGTCTCTGGCAATCAGCAATGTGGTAAGTCAAATTGAGAGTTCAAGTCACTCAAAACTGCAAACAAATTTCATATGCAATATATCAGCTAAATCTTATAATTTAGTACATATAAAGTTTAAACTCCTTTAAACCTGGGGAAGAGGAGTATGCAGCTGCTTGCTTTCTAGTGTTCAATCAAGGGCATTTTAGGAAAATGAATATTAACTAATTTAACTCTTATCCTTAATTCCTCCAAAATCGGTTAAATATGTCTTATAATTAGGAGCTGAGGGAGTAAAATACGATATCTATAAATACCTCTAGTTGTTGAAGTGTGTTGACTGAGAGGGTCATTTCCGTATTGGTTGATAAGGGCCTCAAAGAAGCTCCTATGTATACACAATATTCTTTCAAAACCAAATTGCTTTAAATGACGGATGGTTAATGCCAAAGCTTGGACAGCTAAATCAGGTTTGTTCGTGATCTCCTTCAGAATTATAAAAAAGGTACAGATTAAGTGGGTGAGCTCATGAATAGAAATAGCAATGTTAGTGCATGTACAGATAACATGCAAAGTATCAAAATGGGAAAATGATTTTTTACGCAGGGATAATTAAACAATTACTATTTGCTCAGAAAAGGGAAAGACAACACCTGTAGCACCTGTAGCAATTAGCTCTATTCAGCATAAAAATATAATATGCAAAGACAATAAATTTCCATGTTATGGTCAATGATAAAAAAAAAAATGCTGATCAAGCCAATAATTCATTCATGAGAAAGCAACTAATTCTGAATATAGTTTACAACTCTCCAACTCTAGCAGACATCCCCTTTTATTTTGAAAACATATACTTAAATTGTTAACAATCCGTTAAGGATTTTGATTTTTTAGTTAAAATTTATATTAAAATAAATATTATTTACAAATTTACCCTTCATCATTACTAATTTTATGATTTGGGCTAAAATTATTTAAGTAATTTAAGATTTTTCTTTTTCTTTTTCTTAATTTATTTTTTAGTTTTGTAAATAATTATCTGGTAATTTTTTTCATATTGAGATGAAGACTTCATTAATTTAATTAATGAAAACACAAAAAACTTAATTAAAAGTGTGATTAATTCTTTTAATCGATGTGTATTTAAATAAACATGTTAATAAATGATTATAAAAATTATTTTAAAATTTAAAATTAATATAAGTTATATAATATCTCAAATTTACATTATTAATAACATATGGTGAACCAAGTGCCGTGGCTGAAAAAACAAAAGAAATATGTTTTTAGTTATTTAAAAGAATACAAATAAATAAATTTAAATAAATATAAAAAATTAGAATTTTTAATATAATAGAAATTAATAAATTTTATAATCTCTGGCAAAAAAAGAAAAGGGAAAATTTTACATAAGTCCCAAAAAAATACGACAATTTTTTTTTTTTAAAATCTTAAATTTACAATGAAATCTAGTGGATATTTTTGTAATATATTCCAAACGTAAAAATTCCAAAGCATCCTTAATGAATACATAATTATTGTTTATTCTCCTATCTAATCAATAGGGTTATTTTAGATTTTTACATTTAATATATATTGCAAAAAAATGTCACCGGACTTCACTGCAAATTTTAGATTTTAAAGATCTTTCTATTTTTTTTTATAGAAAGGATCTTTCTATTGTATCTTCTCTTGTTTGGGGTGTATGTGAAATGCCGAAAAAAAAAAAAGGGTACTCTTCTTGACTGGCCGAAAAACATATACGTATTGATCTTGGCCCAAAAAGAGTCCTTCTATAAGTTGTATTGATCAAACAGCAAGAATCGGGACAGTCTTATATCAAAAAAAAAAAAAAACAAAGAAAGAATCGGGACAGTTTCGGAACGGCCGAGCTTAAACCCATTTCGTCGCTTGACTCCATCGCTATTTGGATCTCCAGGCGCTTCTTCTTTGATTCTCTTGGGCCTGCGAGAGAGACTTGTGAACGAGCAATATGGCATCGTCTCAGGTTGTCACCACATACCCGCTTTCCAGCTACAACTTTGGGACCAAGGAGCCCAAGATGGAGTTGGTCTCTCTTCTCCATTTCTATCGCTCCTCTCTTCTCCATTTCTATCGCTCTATTTGGCGTAGTCTCGTACGCCTTCATAAACCCTAGAACGCCTTAAATATAATTATTTTTGAGCTGCAGTTACATGAAAGAAGGAATGAGGACCAGCGTAGAGGGCATCTTATTGGTATATTCTGTGATTTATCGCTCATTGTTTTGTCAGTATTTTTGTATGTTTCAGTTTATTCCATTGGAAAGCTGTAGACTAGTATTTTGTATTGACATGTTATACGATTTTATTAGCGACTAATCAATTATTTTGTGTATATGGTGTACATGCTTTCAATTATATTCTCCTCCTTTATAAATATATATTTATTCTCGTCATACCATAGATAATTTACCCAAGCCATAGGGAGTGCGACCTCCATATAGTCCATGTTGAAGCACTGGGTTAGGGGCTTTGATCCAGGGGAGGATTATACGACTGTAAATTAAGAAATTTTAAGATTTGGTTTTGGCTCTTTAAACCGCCACTAAACATTAAATTTGAGTCTAGACATCTTTGGAGTTAGAATAGTAAGAGCGGAGTAAAGGAGAAGATGTGCATCTTTACTAGAGCAAGGATTTTGAATTGTACGATAAGAATACATATTTAAAATTCAACTATGGTTGTGGTGCTGTTTATGTTGCACTTTCTGAAGCAGTGCGTGTGTAATTGCAGTATACTCCAAGGGGTCTGTGTAACTCACTTTCCTGCATTTGCTTATAAAGTCATCTTGGCTATCAGAATATAGGCTGACATCATTGTCCATGGAAAATGAACACTTTATTTTGACAAGCAGAGAAGTGTAAAATATTGGGCATACATTTGATGTTGGCCTTACCTGTTCTTATAATGAGCGCTTCTGATTTTATGCTTAATGTGCTATCATCCTGCTACATTCTCATGTATGACATTACTTGGTTAGAAAAAGATTTTTTTTTTCTCCTTTTATAGATCTGTACTTGGCACTTTTGTCATTCTCCGGTCTCAGCATATGTATTTTGCAGGTGAACACAATCATCCTCACATACTTCTTTTACAAATTGGAAATACCTTCTGCAAACTCCCAGGTGGACGCCTCAAGCCAGGGGAGAATGGTAAGTCCTTGCATTTCCTGATTCACAATATCAAATGATCTGAAAATATTAGAAACCCCAATCACAAACCAGAACTAATATTCCACGATCTAGATGGAAGAATCGCAAACAAAGATGATTTGTGTAGAAAAATTGCTTATCAAAATAACTCAGCTCTGCTTTCTTGCTACTTTTACTTGCTTCTGTCTCCTCACTTTTCATGCCGCCTTCCCTTTCTTTCCTCCCACTCATGTGCCTTCTTTTGCTTTTTACTTGCCACTTAACTCAGGGTAATTTAGCCTTTTGATCACCGTTGAAGATATGAATTGAATTTAAATTATTATATTTGGATTATTTGAATTTGAATTATTGTTAGTATTTGAATTTGAATTATTGTTATTAGATTAGAATAAGTTATCTAGAAAAGGGGAATATTTGAAAGGTTGTTACCTACTATTGTGTTCAGGTTGTTAACCTCTGCTTGTATATATTTACCTTATTCAAGAGGAAAATTATGAATGAACGAATGAATGAAAATGAGGAAATACTCCTCTGGGTTGAATTTTAACATGGTATCAGAGCGTTTCGATCTAGGGAACCCAAAGTCCTATATTCTTTTTCTTGTTACCTCACAAAATCCCTAATTTCCAAAATTTCCCATGGAGAATCCAGACTCTCCTATCAATTCCGCCTCTCCACCGTCCTATGCCTTAGGTCCACCTTCCAATATCATCATCATCCAACAAGATAATTCCTCCTTTCCTATCAACATTATCGTTGATGACTCAAACTATCCCCTTTGGTCCTAATTAGTGGACATGCGTATCAGTACTCAGAAAAATCTGGGTACCTAACTAGTGCAACGAAGAAACACAAACGAATGAAAAGCAGGCTTATCGACTCCATGAGCCACCCGTTGATGTAGCGGTTCATCCGCCTTGAATTTGCCCACGATGTGGCACTCCGTGTATGATGAATGTACTCGAATCGAATATGTATCATTCGTTGATGAATATACTCGAATGCTTTGGATCTCATTACTCAAGACCTTTGTAGAAGAAGAACTCTGGTTGTCTATCTCTATGCCTCCTGTTCCAACATCTTCTCAAGAAAAGTGTTTGAAGAAGTGATTGGCAAGTTGGGCATGACCGACTTTCATGCACCAACTTGAGGGGGAGTGTTGAAGATATGAATTGAATTTAAATTATTATATTTGGATTATTTGAATTTGAATTATTGTTAGTATTTGAATTTGAATTATTGTTATTAGATTAGAATAAGTTATCTAGAAAAGGGGAATATTTGAAAGGTTGTTACCTACTATTGTGTTCAGGTTGTTAACCTCTGCTTGTATATATTTACCTTATTCAAGAGGAAAATTATGAATGAACGAATGAATGAAAATGAGGAAATACTCCTCTGGGTTGAATTTTAACAATCACAATTTTAAATCCTAGATTCCTCCTTCAATTCTGACTTGAGATTTTATACATTGGCAGCACCATTTTTGGTTTTTTTCCCAATTTTGTTTGTATTTTTTGGAGACTTTCCCGTATTTATAAGAGATAGTTTTTATTTTTCCGATTGCAAAGTTAAGGTTGACAAAGGGTTGCCAAATGGAAGTAAATTTTGAATCTAAACGCGTGGACGGCAACACAGCATATTTACCTCCGTCAGTAACCAATCATTTTTCATCACAAGGTACAGTTTTTTTTCCCCTTTTTAAACAAAAACATTTAGGTGGGGGTAGTCACTAGTCATGGATACCCCTCAACAAAACCTCAACCTTATGAAAACACTAGCAAATACGGAGTACAATAACTCTATAGAAGATGAAAGACAAAAGCCCAATTAACATAAACCCTAACTCCAACTTACTAAAGAAAAGACAACAGCGCCTTAGTAGCGCAGTGGTATGGGAGTTTGGCTCCCCCCCTATGTCCATGGTTCGAACCCGCCTCCCTCCCCCTACCATGTGTATCCAAAAAAAAAAAAAAAAAAAAAAAAAAGACAACATAGTCGTATATGCGAACCCTAACTTACTAAAGAAAAGACAAAATAGCCGTAGACGCGCCGCCACCGCCGGAGTGATTAGAGAAGCTGCAGCAAACCTAACCCATCCGATAAACACTAGCAAAAACGAAGAAGACGATGACTATGCCTCGTCTTAGTGGTCCATTGGGCTCGTGACCTTCGGAAGATGCTTTTATAATGCCAGTCCACATGGTGCGAACAGCCTGATACATGGCCTGCGCAAGATTGCAAATCTGATCACACTCGAGTTCGTGACCTTCAGAAGAGGCTTTTTATAATGTCAGTCCACATCGTGCAAACAGCCCGATACAAGGCCTGTGCAAGAATTTCGGAAGAGGCTTTTATGATGGCAGTCCGCATCATGCAAACAGCCCGATCCAAGGCCTGTGCAAGAATTTCGGAAGAGGCTTTTATGATGGCAGTCCACATCATGCAAACAGCCCGATCCAAGGCCTGTGCAAGAATTTCGGAAGAGGCTTTTATGATGGCAGTCCACATCATGCGAACAGCCCGATTCAAGGCCTGCGCATGAATGCCGGAAGAGGTCCACATCATGCAAACAGCCCGATACAAGGCCTGCGCATTAGTGCCGGAAGAGGCTTTTATGATGGCAGTCCACATCATGCAAACAGCCCGATCCAAGGCCTGCGCATGAGTGCCGGAAGAGGCTTTCATAATGCCAGTCCATATGCAGGAAACAGCCCGATATAAGGCCTGCGCATGAGTGCCGGAAGAGGCTTTCATAATGCCAGTCCATATGGAGCAAACAGCCCGATACAAGACCTGCGCAAGATTGCAAATCTGATCACACTCGATTTGAGAGGGATTTTCAGTAATATATATACACATAGGACAGACCTTAACTTGACCTATTTTAAAATAAAAAAATTTAAAACATAGATAATATGATTGTCATGGAGTTAACCCATAAAACAACAATATGATATTTATAATTTGACAAGAGGCCAACGTAAAAATAACACAATTATTCTATTTGTAGCCACTACTTAGAGGGAGAATCAACAAAATTATGATAGGAGTAATTTGGAAAATTAATTCTGCTGAGGTATGGTACATGTCTCTGCACCAATATTCTTGTTGTGTGGGATTCATGTATGAGAGGGTATTCAATGAATAAAAATCAGGAATTTGGTTGACAAATTAAAGTGATTATTGAGGTGAAAGCAAAGTGATTGGGAAGGCGTATGGTACAGGGAGACACATAGGCGGGGATAAAACAAAAAAAGTGCGAAGCAGCCTCAAGAGTGTAGAAGGGTGTGGAATCAATCAAGAAGTGGCCCTCTCAATCTCTCATGAATCAATCAGCGTCTTATGAAACAGAAATAGGAACATGCAGGACTAGCAAGAAAAAGTGAAGCACAAATACCGGGACAATAATCAATCCCATCGGGAGATCAGGGAGTGCACCAAGACCAACTTCGAGCCTCGTAGGTCGTACAGGTTCATCAACCTGCCCCATGCGGGTGTGATCAATTTTACCCATGGGGAAAGCAGGTAGACCCTCTTTCTCCTATAAAACCCAAGTATAATTAAATTCAGATGCCTAGATATATCCACTAATTCACAAAGAAAATGAATAGGTATGTCCTTACATCAAAGCGGCGTCCAGCCAAAACACCTCTGCGAATTTCACTGCCCCAAGCCACGTCCTCACAGCACTCGTCCAACATGTCCATATAGGGGTAGGATGAGGCACTGTAAGCTTTCTCAAATTCCCTCTTTCCATCTTCAGTTAAAGAGTTGTAAACAGCCGACGTCCTCTGCCCACAAAAGGAACGAAGAAAATGTTACAGCACTACTACTGGGAAACACCCCTGCACATGAACGTGATAGAGGGATCCTATAGACACATCCAAGCTCTGAAAGATAAGCATGAGAAGACCACCTTAGTAGATGTGGTTCTTGATACAATTCCTGTTATGCGCACAACAGCCTTCTTGTAAGCAAGATCTTCATCCATTCCACGCTCTCTGTATCTATCGAACAAGCAGTCCACACTCCCGTGCACTGCACCCAATAAAATTCCTATAGGGGGCAAAAAAAACTCGTTAGGACTTGCATATTTGAGTAAACATTAAGAAAAAAGTATTCTTATTCTTACCTCTCTCTTCAAAGATATCACTCTTGTATTCCCGCTCTAGCGTGGTAGCAAATGTGAAAGGAGAACCAAGGGCAACAGACCATCCCACAGCAACATCAGTAGCTCTGCCATCAATGTCCTGCATTTTAAGATAGTTAAAAAAAAAAAAAAAAAAAAAAAAAAAAAGAAGCAATTAACAATATAACTATGGGAAAGGACTCACAAGGAGTGATAAGGAAATAAGAGGAAGAGAGATCACCTGGTGGACTGCAAAACTTGAATTAATTCCAGCACCATTTATCTCTTTGCCTTGGACATAAAGTCTCCTAACCGACGGACCCATTCCCTTTGGAGAGACAGCGATTACACTGATATTCTTTGGGAAATCAAGCCCCATTGACTGCAAATGCACATGAAGAAACCCATGAGACAGCCCAAGGATGCTGTTTGGCTTCATGTGGGAAAATACTTTCTCGTAGTTCTCGGCCTGCAAAATAAGTTTAAAAACATTATTGACCAAGGGAGGGAGCTGAAGCGCCATCAGGAACACTGCAAAATCACCAGCAATATGACTGATAACACATGACCTAGGAAGTTTATCCAAAGTGTGTAAAGCAGACAATGTCCATGAATACAAGATAGAACATTGTGGGGAAAAAAACACAGGGCAACAATCAACGGTTTCAACTACAAAGTAGATTGAAAAAACATTAAAATGCAGATCAAGAAAATAAAAAACAAAATGTTAAGAAAGTCTTTGGAGCATGTTATTTGACTTGAATTTACAAACCTGAGCAGCATCAGGAATCAACAGCACCACAAGATCACTGCTAGAGACAGTTTCCCATATGTCACCAAGAGTCCCATTCTCCTCAGTAAAACCAGCAGCTCGAGCTCCAGCAAATGATCGGGAGCCTTCTCGGAGTCCAATCTGTATTTTATATAAAGGTAATGCAGTTGGATTTGAGAAGAGATCAATCATAATTTTTTTTTGAAAATCAAGCCCCACAAAGATGACGACCAATATAACAATAGTAGTAAAGCATAATGAACTAAAAAAAAAAATAAAAAATGGAATCCAGGGTCACCTTGACTATAATATCAGACTTTGCTTCAGCAAGTGAATCCCGCAGATTCTGGGCCTGAGCAGATCCCTGGCATTTGAAATCCAAAGTTAATATACACGTTTAAATCATGAACTGCTTGATTATATCGAAGATATCTTTCCAGCAGCGTAGAAAAGGGACAACTCATGATTCTCAATCATATATGTTAAATTATTGATCTACATAATACAGAGCTACAAGAAAATCTGATATCTAAATGAAGCATCCAGCAGTCACTTCATTACTCTAACATAGCCTTCCTTACAAAAAGGACTCATGAAAGACATCACAAACTAGATGATTGTTCATTAACAATGGTTCAAGACATCAGAAGATGATTGTTTATTAACATCGGTGTTAACAACGTCAATGTGCTCTGCAAATTTGCAACCATAAATTACGACATTTGGCTGTCGAGTAGCACACGACTTCCTTTCCTAGATAGATTTCTTTATTTCTTTCTTTTTTGATTTTTTTCAGCAATAACATATTTCTAGATAGATTTCTATATTTCTTTCTTTTTTTATTTTTCTCAGCAATAACATAAACAGGCGTATTCTTTTTTAATGCAATGACTTCAAGCAGCTAATTATCATTAAGTAAAGCTGAGGGAGAAACATAATAATTTCAATTTAACGGTGTGCTCATTCAATAACGAGGTATGATGATAATCACCTGCGATCCCCACCCGATGACACCGATCTGCTTAATACCCTTGAAAGCATGTGGCAACAAGTGGAACAAATCCCTCCCACCTCTGACGATATACTGCAATAATACAGAACGCCCAAAACAATAAGCCAGTTTCCACCAAATGCTTCACAGATCCGAAACGTAAATGAAGCAGGTGAAGAGAAAAAACTGAACAAAACAGAGATTCTGAGAAAGACCATAGAAATTAAAAAATAACATACCTCATCTTGTCCAGCAAGGTTAATCTTCTCCTTCTTGAAGACATGGGTCTGGCAATCAACAGAAACGGGAAGGTTAGTTGTCGGAATCGAAGCCACTTGAGCTCCAAGAGCAGGGCCGCCAACAAAGGGTCTAGGATACTTGAAGTTCACCCTCACAGGCTTGGAAGTGAGACGGGAGGAAAGGGAGCTTTTAGCGACGGTAAGGGTCTTGTAAAGAGTTGAGATAGGACGCAGTGGGGGAGCCACACTTGTGCCAATGTGTGCAAGTGCAGAGACACAAAAAAATGAAAAAAATAAATCCATTAGATTTGTTTTTCTCATCGTAGGACCACGAAACAAGAGTCTTGTGAACGAAAATTGAAGCCGATGCTCCGGTGGGTATGATCGAAGCGGCAGATCAGTCTCTGGAGTATCAAGACCTAAGAAGCACAGACACGGCGATTTTGGGCCCAAGAACGAATCAAACACGTGATTGCATACGACACGCGAATTCCAGTGATATTCGCGAATGAAAGTGGTCAACGAGTCAAATGGCAGTTTTGTAAATAATTTCAAAAACTGAAGGCGTTTTTGTAGCGATGCTTTTTGGCCCTAATCAACTATAACCAGCACTCCAGCAGCTCCCATTCTCCCAAATCGAAGCTCTCGGTGAAATCGTCTGTGACTCTCCCAAATCAACGACGCTGTCACTGTGATTCGCTATCTCTCCCAAATCATGCGTGAGTGTAAAGTGTTTTCTACGGTTCTCTCACTATCTCCCAAATTGAAGCGACTGGAGTGGACTCGACGGCGACGCCCCTCGGCCCCTATGAGTGTTTCTTCTTCCTCCTTCTTTTCTGCGGTTCTCTCCCGGTCTCCCAAATCAATGATTGTGTATGACTGTATGCTTCTTCTGATTGAGAGTTGAGAGTTCTTCTCTGCTTCATGAGCTTGAATCGACTTTGATTCATTTCGAATCTGAGAGAGTTTAGCGTTTTATGCGTTGAAGCATTACAATGTGATTAAAGGTTGAGAGAGATGATTTGAGGTTTGGAAAACTAGATAAGAATCACTTTATAGGCTGGGGAAAATGAAACTGAAATATATTTCTGCTCTGGAGTCTCGGTTTAAGCTTCTTGTAGTAAAAATATTATTTAATACCAAGATGTGTCGAAATCTTAGTATTTTTGAAGTAACGTGTCGACGTCACGTATCGGTAACGTGTCGAAAACGCCGTGTCAGTGTCGATGCAACATAGATCAAGACGAGATCGATCTTCGTTGGGTATCACAAAATCTTGAAATGGAGAAGAATCATCATCAGTGATTGTTTTACCCAAAGAGGGCTTATCTGGTGGAGGAAGAGAAATTATAACAACGCCTTGAATGTTCTTAGGTAAGTGATCTTCTTCTTCTATCTCTCTATCACCAGAAGATTGTACCGTCTATTGCCCTACTCTGCCTCTGTGTTATAGTTCAATTTTTACCACATGCGGTAGAGTGTACCGCATATGGTAAAAATTGAAGTATAAAGTAGAATGGGGCAGAAGAAGCAGACAAAGTCTTCGCCTCCAAGTCCATATGATTTGCATCGCTTAAACCAAAATCCTGTGGAATGAATGAAGAATGAAAATCTACGTTCACACCATCACACCGTACTATCCTCAAACTTCCCACACCATGTTGGGATCAACGGCCAAGTAAGTTAGTGTTTGATGCTTTGGACTGTAAATTATATCCTATATTTGTTTAAGATCGAAGGCAATATCATATTTAATATTTATTTATGTAAATGGAGCTACTACGGCCAAGTAAGTTAGTGTTTGATTTTGATTTTATCAATTTGAAAATAATTTCTAATCTTGCTTTGATGATGGTTGAGAAGAAAAAAGATATTATTTATCCATTGATCTATTTGTTGATAAAGTTGGCACTCGTTTTACCGGTAGCAACTACTAGTGCTGAGTGGTTTTTTCTGCAATGACTTTTGTTAAGGATAAGTTACGCAATCAGATAATTGATTATTGATTTAAGGGTTAAGGTACGATTTGACCAATAAACTATTGGCTCAGGAGCGTCCCACACAATTAACTATTAAGTGGACTAAAAATACCAACAAACTCTTAAAAAATGCAGTCAGCACAACGCCGTTAGAACAAGTTAATGTCCATTATCTAAGGTGCAGATTGGCCAACAAACTTTTACCCCAGGAGCGCCAACACAAAATTCTAAATTTTACTAAATTAAATAATTTTTTTCTCAATTGTCATTATTCAAAACTACTTGTATAGATATCTATGGAAAAAAATTACTCATTCTTCAATTTTGTCAAAATTATAATTTGCTAAAATAAACAAAAGTCTTAATTAAAAATATAATTATATGATTTAAATAAAACTCAAGGTTTTTTTAAAGATTATTATATATTTTAAACAATATATATATATATATATATATATGATTTATTTTTATTTTAGAAGAAATTTATGTGAGTTAAAAAAATTCATTTAATGTTAATAAAATTTTAAAAATCTAAAAAATCTATTATATACTGAAAAAAATGAAATGAGTTTAATTTTTATTTTTATAAAAAGAGTTTAATGGATATCAAGATTGATACTTAATAATATAAATCGGCAACTTGATGATATATTTGTTAATTTAATGATGTATTGATTATATGAATATAGGACTTGTTAAAAAAAAAAAAAAAAAGATAACTTAAGAGGCTTGATAAAGGACAATTTAATAATAGGTTAAGGAACAATTTGGCCTACGAAAATTTTATTAACATTAAATAAATTTTTTAACTCACATAAATTTCTTCTAAAATAAAAAAATAAATCATATAAATTTTTTGTTTAACATATATAATAAACTATAAAACACCTTGAGTTTTATTTAAATCATATAATTATATTTTTAATCAACTTTTTTTAGTTTAGAAAATTATAATTTTGACAAAATTGAAAAATAAGTAATTTTTTTCCATAGATATCTATAGAAGTAGTTTTGAATAATAATAATTGAGGAAAAAATTATTTAATTTAGTAAAATTTAGAATTTTGTCTTTGGCGTTCGAGTAAAACTTTTTTGTACTGTAAAAGTTCGTTGGCCAATCTGCACTTTAGATAACAGACGTTAACTTTTTGTTTAATGGCGTTGTGCTGGGTCCTCTTGAGTAAAACTTTTTTTGTGATGACTGCACCTTTTTAAAAGTTTGTTAGTATTTTTAGTCCACTTAATAGTTAATTGTGTTGGACACTCCTGAGCCAATAGTTTATTGGCCAAATCGCACCTTAATCCTTGGTTTAACTTATGCATGCTAACTTATGTTAAACGTCATATGTTTGATAAGATTGATGATGAAGATATAATGCAATATTTTCAAGAAATGAAGAATGCTTTTGTAATAACTTAATTGACTCTGGATTATTATTTTTCTATGTTAAGTTGAAGTTTTCTTTTCTTTTCTTGTTTATATTTTTTTTATTTTTTAATGCATTTAAAACTTTCCTTTAAAAAAATTGGGGGCGGCCGAATCCCCTCACTAATTATGCAAATACAAACAAAAAATCCTAACCCTATCACTGGATAGGAACGGTGTACATTGCCATGTCTAGAAACAAGCTTGAGTGAAATGGTTGGCGCAAGGTTATAATTTATATGAATTGCTTTTTGCGTAAAGAGGAGGCCTTCCGTACAGACGAGCTTTGGACTATCCAGATTTTATTTTTTTTTAAAAAAAATAATTTTTTCTCACATGCCCAATGCATGTTAGCATTACCAAACATGTAAAAAAATCTCGTCCCAAAAACCCCATCAGATCAAAAGCGATTCAAACGACGGGAAGGGTCTTTGAAGGAGTTGAGATAGGAGTTGCCATGTTTGGAATAGGGTTGGTGGAAGAAGCTCGAGTGAAACATCCCGCAGGACGTCATAATTTATAGGCGTACCATTCTGATCCTATTTATAAGTCTATTTCAAAAAATTTAACCTATATATAAGTCCTCTTTTAGGTAATAGATGAGATTGTGACCATTTTGCCTATATTAATGTATCAATGAAAATAGAAATAGAAGAAAGAGTTGAAAGATACCCATTCATAAATAAGAGCAAAAGTTGAAAATTTACCCCATCATCATTGAGCTAACTACTTCTCCTTGGTATGTGTGATTTGGTCAAAAAGGACTTATAAATAAGACAAGAGTGTCCAATGCATGTTAGCATTACCTTGTTAGGGCGCACACAAGTGGGTAATGCCCCGTGCATGTCAGCATTACTAAACATGTCAAATTTAGAAGTCCCAAAAGCCCGATCACGTCAGAAGCTTCTACGCACGTTGGTGAGGAAAAAGCTATAATATCAGTTTATTATTATATAATATCAAGATGGAGAAGCGACTTTTAGTTACAACAATGGAAGGATGTCATTTTTACTATTAATTAATAATCTCAATTGACTTGAACTAAATTCATCCCGCAGGAACTTCAACAAAAATATCTATTAACTGTTAATTGTAATTCGTGGACACTCAAATTTATTGCAGATGCATTTAGTGATTTGTGGCACCAAGAACACCTGAAATGCTGATTATATCGTTATAATTGGTGATTTTGCTTTGTTATAAAGGAAAATGAAGTCCATCAAAAGCAGCTATGGATATGCATTAATTGAATCTGAATTTATTAATAAAATTATATATGTATTGAAGAATCAGATCTGTTTAATAAACTGCACAGAACTGATTTAAGCGGATGAATGACCATCTCTGTAGGGTTCTTGCTCAGTATCCATTTCAACGTAGTAAACTCCAGCAGATATATTCTGAATTCTTTCAGTGGCCTCCGGAGAAAACAGGTTCTTTTACTTCATCCAGTCTTGGTGGATAAGGTTATTTATCCATATTTTATTTAGACAGTGCCTATGAACAGCTGATTCTCATATTGGTGTTTAGAGTTTTAGAATTCTATTAAATCTCTCTTTCAACCAAAATTATTGGAAACTTAAAAAAAGCTTAAATCTCAATATTGGCAATACTAACCAGGCTAGTAATTTTTGGAAGTAATTTGAATTTGTGATTTTATTGATGGTTCTTGTCATAGATGAGTATATCCTTCCAAAGATAGCCGAAAGGGATTTACGACGATTTGCTATTTTGCGCCTAACTTCATCAGAATTAGGAGCAAATCTTTCATTGAATGAGGTACTGCTAACCCCTGTCATTAAAATCATCATTTAGTTACTTTCTACTTCAGCTAGCAGTATAACTGCCCTTTAATCTTTTTTCCCCCAATTATAAGCAACAATGACTCTTTGATTACTGATTTGTATAATTTGCAAATTCAGAAATGATTATTTTCTTTCTGCCCTCCCATGTATAAGCCCTCTTACACTACTTGCAATATTATTTACCCTATTTCAGATCCCTGTAAAGTGTCCTATCTCGGAGATCATTAAGTGCCGAAAAGTTCAAGGAAGAGAATGCTATGAGGTGTCATGGAATGAAATGGACGGACTTGGAACTTCAATAGTACCGGCAGATCTTTTAAAAAGGTAATTTTTTTAATTAAAATGTAGAACTTTATGATTTTTCAGTTATTTCATGGAAGGTATATTGCTTTTGCGGGAGTCGCACACTTAACTACAAAAGTTATACAATTGCATGTAAGTTTGTTTTCCAAATATACTCTGAAACTGTTGTGGTCCAGATCTAGACCTCAACTGGTCATTAATCTGTTATGATAATTATTGTTCTATCATGAATCATCTCCAGTGCTTGTCCTGAGAAGATTTTAGAGTTTGAGGAGAAAAAAGGTCGGCTTAAGAAGCAAAATGCTCCAAAGAGAAGGCCAAAGAAAACTGAAACTGTATCATCTTCGATGGCTGAACTTGACCTGAAACTCACGAATCTGTCACTGGATATCAATCTGGGAGACCTTGCAAATCACAATGCCTCTGATTCATCAGAACAGGTATTTCAAGATGCAGCTGCCGTGGATGAAGCTCATTTGAATAACAGAGACTTGCCGTGTTCATCACATGATGAACAGATTGATTGGGATCAGAAGGGTGGTTCCATGGCTAAAGATGAGGTCATTGATTTACTGAGTCCTTCCCCACCTAAGCAGCTGTATGCTTCCTCCAAGTGTCAACAGACTAATGGTGATCGTATTGAGGTGATAAATTTGAGTGATTCGGACAGTGACACGTCACCGGAACATAAGAGGAAAGCACAGGAGCTGAGAATGTTCTTAGCAGGAATTAGGAATGACCTCCATTGAATTGCTACATTTGTAATATAGTGTGTGTTACTGTTTGTTCTTGGTGGAATTAAAAAGAAAAAAGCCATTCTAATTTGAAGAGCTTGATTAGTTTGCGGGAATTTTTTACATTTAAAACACCATGCTAGTCCCTGGTCTGAGACATGATAGATTGATCAAAAAATTAAACACCATGCAAAGTTTTGCAAGAGAAGTTTGGTGACATAAAAAGGTTCCAGTCAAGCGTCTCGTTCTACTTGCAAAATTAAGGAAGAACACATCGTATAAAATTTCCCATTCTTTAAAAAAGATTAAGCTTCCAGAGTAAGCAAAAACAAATAGTTTTTGTCACCTGAAAAACGCGAAATAGTTTCAGAAGTTACAACTACTTTTACACGTTAGTGCCTGTTTGGTATGGCTGTGAACGCACGATGGACACCCCGCAAAATCAAAAGCAAAAAAATGGGTGTTTGGCATGTGAGTAGATATTGATGGGCATCATAATTATTATCACATCACGATGGGTTTTTGATGAAGCAAGATGGAGTTGCTTAGGTCCATTTTGGGATAGCGGCGAGAGAAGTGGCTTTTTTTTTTTTTTTTTTTCTGATGTACTTTTTTTGATGGACTTCTTTTTTTATGGACTTTTTCTGATGTGATTCGTATTTGGGATATCGGTGGCAGAAATGACTTTTTTCCTTATGGGCACTTGTTTGACATAGCTTTTGAAAAAGTAGATGAGATAGAAAATGACTGAAAAGGGCATAAATCATATATATGTGTTGTATAAAATGTGATAATTTGGGATAAAAAAATTAAATATAAATATAAATTTGTTAAATAAAATAGTAAAATTACCATTAAAAAAATTACAACACAATGAAGTAGTATTTAAATAAATCTATCATTGGTTTCTAATTTTCTTGATCAGGAGGTAGCTTGTGAAGATTCATTGCATAAGGGATGAGGTTTGCGAAATTGAAGATGAGTGGAGGAGAGAGAATGACAACTTTTTTTTACTTTTGGGCAACAGTACGAAAAGATGAAGTTGATGTGATAATGAGCCCGTTTGGGATAACGGTGATAGAAATGACTTTTTTTTTTTTCCTGATGTGCTTTTCTTGCTAGACTTTTTATGATGTGATTTGTGTTTGAGATAGCGGTGACAGAAGTAGCTTTTTTATAATGTGATTTGTGTTTGGTATAGCGGCGGTAGAAGTGGCTTTTTTCTGATAAGATGGAAAATGACTGAAAAGAGTATGAATCATATATATATATATATATATTTGTATAAAATGTGATAATTTGGGATAAAAATTAAAAATAAATATAAATTACAAGTTGGTTTCTAAATGAAATGCTTAAACAAATCTATCCCTTACAAGTTAGTTTCTAAATGAAGTGCTTAAATAAAAAATTACAACACAATAAAAAAAAAAAAAGTGCTTGTGAATTTATTTTTATTTTTTTTGGTCAAAGTGCTTGTGAAATTGAAGAGGAGAATTGCAGAGGAGATGAGGCTGTCGAATTGAAGAGGAGAGGAGGAGAGAGAAGGCACAACAAAAGGAGTATGTGGGGACGTGGGGTACAACTGTCCAAGAAAAAAAGAGAAGTGATGCTGATGCGGTGAGAAGCAACCACCCCTTGCTTCAAAAAAAAACCCATCGTGCTGTGATAATAATCATGATGCCCATCAATATTGACTCAGTTGCCAAACACTCTTTTTTTTGCTTCTCATCTCACTGGGCGTTCATTGTGATTATTTTGGCGTTCACAGCCATTCCAAACAGGTACAATAAGCAACTCCATCTTGCTTCATCAAAAACCCATCGTGATGTGATAATAATTATGATGCCCATCAATATCTACTCACATGCCAAACACCCATCTTTTTGCTTCTGATTTAGCTGGGCGTCCATCGTGCGTTCACAGCTATACCAAACAGGCACTTATTATCACATCAACTTCATCTTTTCGTACTGTTGCCCAAAAGTAAAAAAAAAAAAAAAAAAAAAAAAAAAAAAAAAAAAAATTGTGCATTCTCTCTCCTCCACTCATCTTCAATTTCGCAAGCCTCATCCCCTATGCAATGAAATATCACAAGCTACCTCCTGATCAAGAAAATTAGAAACCAATTTGTAGAAGATAGATTTATTTAAGTACTATTTCATTGTGTTGTAATTTTTTTAATGGTAATTTTACTATTTTATTTAACAAATTTATATTTATTTTTAATTTTTTATCCCAAATTATCACATTTTATACAACACATATATATGATTCATGCCCTTTTCAGTCATTTTCCATCTCATCTACTTTTTCAAAAGCTATGCCAAACAAGTGCCAATCAGGAAAAAAGTCACTTCTGCCACCGCTATCCCAAACACGAATCACATCAGAAAAAGTCCATCAAAAAAAGTACATCAAAAAAAAAAGCCACTTTTCTCGCCGCTATCCCAAACAGACCCTTAATCACTGCATTTTCTATAATAAAATTTCCCCCACGTTTTAATTATTTCTCAACCAAATCACCTCATTATTAGTCTCGGATTTGACTAATTTTATTATTATTTTGAGAATAATTTTAATTATATTATTCATTTTATTAGTTTACTTGAAAATAATAATTTGTCTTCACATTAAAATAAAAAATTATTTTAATATTATGTCATTCATCAAGTTATATTTAATAACTATTGAAATCAAATACTAATTGCTAAATATTAGAGAACTTTTCAAAAGTCATCTGTACATCCAAATTGACAAGTGACATTCATATTCAATTTTTTCAAAATCATATTTTAGAAAATAAATTTATAAACATTTACTATGATTAATCATAATTACTTGAAATCAAAATCACTAAAAACATCTCGATTATTCAAAATCTCATTAAGCCAAACATGCATGTAGACTATAATTCATACTCTTCACTTCATATTTCTGATCTTCCTTAATTACAATTTTCACATCAATGATGTAGAAGAGAATGGAAGTGAGACTTGAAAATATTTCATTCTTGATTGGCACAAATTGATTTTCGTTACATGCCATGAATTAGACACTGAAACCAAGCAAAAAATTGAAAGGCCTATAGAACATGCAATAAAAAGCTTTTAGGCAAAATATTATATACAACATCTATGGCTGTATCACTGCTTCTGAACCCTGCCTTTGCGCCTCTAGTCAATGGTACATCTCATCTCACTTCTAAAAATTGCATTTATCTGAAAAGGCAAAGGAAGAAACTCCATCAAATCACTTTGTTGTGTTGATATTGTATTATATCCTATTCTATTCTAACCAAAAAGCGTAAAGGGAGAATCACTACGAAGTCCCAAAGAATGAATGTCATCGCTAAAAAGTTCCAATAATCAATGAATAGGATCATGCACTAGAACTTATCATTGCTTGCTGCTCACCTGTTGTTGAACTTTTTAGTGACTACATTCCTTCATTGGGACAAAATGATTTTCCCAAACATGAATTAGTCAGCAACGGGAATGATTATCTTTCCTTAAAGGAAATAACTCATTCTTGTCTTACTAACAATATCTATAATGCAGCAATGGTCCTGAATTCTGTTTTCTTATTATTTATTTTTTAAAAAAAAATTAGGTAATTTCACCTGTTAACAATTGTTTTGCCGTGCTTCTAGCATGCTCCATATACTGGAAGCTTTCAGCAAGATAGTCCCCTTGAAATGCAGCCTTAAAGTTTGTAAAGAATTCTTTGAAAGCGCCAATTAACTCTTGACATGAATCATCTCGTGGCAGAGGCATAAGCTGCTTTGCTTCTTGCTCTTTGTCAATCACCTCAGTATCCAACAGCAGATCCTTTCCAGATCTACTACGTACCCTACTGTTTACTATTTCCTCTAATCTGGAAGCCATAACAGTTGCTCGACTAATGCAACGTGAAGGAAGCTGAAAACAATAACGTAATCATTTTTATTAAATAGTCCATAACAGTTTTGGTTCCTTAAGGGGTAGAATAGTCCATCTTTTTATTAAAATATATGGAATAACATTATAGACAGAAAGAAACTTGGGGGACTAAAACATACGGTTAAAACTATAAGAAGCAAAACTAAAATTAGGGCAAACTATAAGTACCAAACATTATATTAACTCTAATGATATATAGATTGAGATTCTACCTGTGCAAGCCGTGCCACCTTAAATCCAAAACTCTTCTCTGAAATACCAGAGACAAGCTTGTAAAGGTAAGTGACATCTTCATGATCTGAGACGAAGGTTTTCCTCGTGTCATCAGGTGAGGTCAGATAGGATACATGGTAAGCAGCCACAGAACCAGGAAATTCATTTATAATGTCAGCAATCTTTGGGAAGTGTGTGACAAAAGGGACCATGCATTTTTTCTGCTCCAGCAGATAATGCAAAGTCGCGTAAGCAATGGCCATGCCATCATGAGTACTTGTTCCTCTCCCTAGCTCATCGATGATAACAAGCGACCGTCTGGTGCAACTTTGAAGTATATGTGAAGTTTAGTTCTTCCAGGAAGGTGCTTCTCCCTTGCTGAATACTATCAGAAGCACCCATCCTAGTGTAGATCCTGTCCACGACATGTAGTTTTGCAGATGATGCTGGGACAAAGGAACCAACCTAGACATATCAGGACAAGTTTCAATAAAGCAACAGCCATAGGGGTGAAATTATGTCATCTAACTCAAAAGTATTCATATTATGAGACATGAAGGACATCGTCGCAAAAATGTAATAGGCAAACATATAATTGATTATACCTGAGCCACAAAGCAATCAAAGCGACCTGGCGGATATAGCAACTTTTTCCTCCCATATTGGGTCCAGTAACGATCTGACAGTACTCCTTGTCTGCATGCATATTTGTATCATTTGGGACAAAATTGTCTTTTAAGGTCGTATCCAAAACCTGACAAGAAATGCCTCACAATAATAAGTCTCTGGCAATCAGCAATGTGGTAAGTCAAATTGAGAGTTCAAGTCACTCAAAACTGCAAACAAATTTCATATGCAATATATCAGCTAAATCTTATAATTTAGTACATATAAAGTTTAAACTCCTTTAAACCCGGGGAAGAGGAGTATGCAGCTGCTTGCTTTCTAGTGTTCAATCAAGGTTATTTTAGGAAAATGAATAAAATTAACTAATTTAACTCATATTCTTAATCCCTCTAAAATCGGTTAAATATGTTTTATAATTAGGACCGGAGGGAGTAGAATATAATATCTATAAATACCTCTAGTTGTTGACGTGTGTTGGCTGAGAGGGTCATTTCCATATTGTTCGATAAGGGCCTCAAAGAAGCTCCTATATATACACACAATATTCTTTCAAAACCAAATTGCTTTAAATGACGAATGGTTAATGCCAAAGCTTGGACAGCTAAATCAGGTTTGTTCATGATCTCCTTCAGAATTATAAAAAAGGTAGAGATTAAATGGGTGAGCTCATGAATAGAAATAGCAATGTTAGTGCATGTACAGATAACATGCAAAGTACCATCAAAATGGGAAAATGATTTTTTAGGTAGGAATAATTAAACAATTACTATTTGCTCAGAAAAAGAGAAAGACAACGCCTGTAGCAATTAGTTTTATTCAGCATAAAAATATAATATGCAAAGACAATAAATTTCCATGTTATGGTCAATGATAAAAAAAAAAATGCTGATTAAGCCAATAATTCATTCATGAGAAAGCAACTAATTTTGAATTTAGTTTACAACTCTCCAACTCTAACAGACATTCCCTTCATTTTGAAAACATACATTTAAATCTCTAAGTCCGTTAAGGATTTTGATTTTTTAATTAAAATTTATATTAAAATAAATATTATTTACAAATTTACCCTTTATCATTACTAATTTTCTGATTTTGGCTAAAATTATTTATGTAATTTAAGATTTTTCTTTTTCTTTTTCTTAATTTATTTTTTAGTTTTGTAAATAGTTATCTGTTAATTTTTTCATATTGAGATGAAGACTTCATTAATTTAATTAATGAAAACACAAAAAACTTAATTAAAAATGTGATTAATTCTTTTAATAGATGTATATTTAAATAAACATGTTTATAAATGATTATAAAAAAGTATTTTAAAAATTAAAAATTAAAATTAATATAAGTTATATATTGTCTCAAATTTACATTATTTATAACATATGGTGAACCAAGTTCGTGGCTGAAAAAACAAAAGAAATATGTTTTTTAGTTATTTAAAAGAATACAAATAAATAAATTTTAATAAATATAAAAAATTAGAATTTTTAATATAATAGGAATTAATAAATTTTATAATTTGCAAATTTTGAACATATATATTAGAATGATTTCTTTTAATATAAAAATTATTTTTAGGCAAATATAAATGATCATTCATTTGTTAAAAGAGGGGTGTTTTGGTCAAAGCAAATGTTTAATAGTCAAATTTAATAGCCAACTAATAGTTGAGTGAATGGAAATGAAATCTCAAATATGTAAAAAAGGTTTTTGTAGCATGTATTCTAATTTCAAAGGAGGTCTATATACGTTTTAAAATAGATGAGAGATTTGTGCAATTTAGATAAAATAGAGGGAAAGTTAATATATTTTACTCATATTTTAATTCGCAATCTTGCTCTATTCAACCTCGATGAGTTCGTTCAAGTGAAAAAGAAAAATTCATGAGTTAATCTTTTGATCCCATTTATTTATAACTCAATACTTTTTTAATGATTTGGTACAATTCAGTTTTTGATTCAGTTGTAATTTAAATTTCGGTCCATCTAACTTGTAGAAGGAATATCTAACCTTGATTCACTTTTTTTTTTTTTTTTTGGGGGAGTGAAGAGTGGTGTAGCTCATTTTTTAAATTTGGTAAAATATAGGGAAAATATATTTTTATTTATATGCTTAATTAATGATCATGCTCTGCCCTGAGAGTGATTTTTTTTTTTTGGCCAACGGATACTTTTTTTAATAAAATTAGGAAAAAGTCTACCTTTAAAAATTTTATTGGCAAGAGCCATATTATAAATTTTTATAACAAAAATATTGATACTCTTATAAATTTTGTTGTCACGCCCCAATTTTTTAATAATTTTATTTTGGATATTATAGGTTTAAATATACTTGTATTGACGCAGGCAAAAAAAAAAAGGGAAAATTTTACATAAGTCCCAAAAAAAATACGACAAAAATGTTTTTTAAAATCTTAAATTCGCAGTGAAATCTAGTGGGATATTTTTTCAATATATTCTAAATGTAAAAATTCCAAAGCACCCTTAATGAATACACAATTATCGTTTATTCTCTTTATCTAATTAATAGGGTTATTTTCCGAGCAAAAAACAAAATAGGGTTATTTTAGATTTTTCACATTTAGTATATATTATAAAAAAATGCCATGGGACTTCACCACAAAATTAAGATTTTAAAGTATCTTTCAATTGTATCTCCTTTTGTTTCGAGCGTATGTGAAATTCTCAAAAAAAGAAAAAGAAAAGAGGTACTCTTCTTTTTTTTTGTTTTTTTTATGACTGGCCGAAAAACATATACTCGTCTTGATCTTGGATCTCCAGGCGCTTCTTCTTCGATTCTCTTGGGCCTTCGAGAGAGACTTGTGGACGAGCAATACCGTCTCAGGTTGTCAACACATACCCGCTTTCCAGCTACACGTTCAGGAATCAGGACCAAGGAGCCCAAGATGAAGTTAGTCTCTTTTTTCCATTTCTATCGCTCTATTTGGCGTAGTCTCGTACGCCTTCATAAACCCTAGAACGCCTTAAATGTAATTATTTCTGAGCTGCAGCTACAGGAAAGAAGGAATGACGACCAGCTTAGAGGGCATCTTATTGGTATATTCTGTGATTTATCGCTCATTTTTTTGTCAGTGTTTTTGTATGTTTCAGTTTATTCCATTGGAAAGCTGTAGACTAGTATTTTGTATTGACATGGTATACAATTTTATTGGCGACTAATCAATTATTTTGTGTATATGGTGTACATGCTTTCAATTATATTCTCCTCCTTTATAAATTGCTTGTTGCTCCGAAATTTCGGCAGTCATGGTAGCCACTACCTCGGCCATTTGGGCCTTGAGCACCTCCGCTGTGCTCGCCATATTTATTCTCGTCATACCATAGATTATTTACCCACGACATAGGGAGTGCGACCTCCATATAGTCCTTGATGAAGCACTGGGTTAGGGGCTTTGATCCAGGGGAGGATTATACGACTGTAAATTAAGAAATTTTAAGATTTGGTTTTCGCTCTTTAAACCGCAACTATAAATTTGAGTTCTGTATCTCACACCTAAACAATATCACGTTCATTCATACCCCTTATTTGTGCATACCTACCTTTCTTTTAGGAACTATTATAAACCTTAATTTTCAAGATTATCCACCCTATGTATAGTTTTGGTCTAAAAATCAATCCCATTATCTAAGCTGTTAGTACTACAAAATATTGATGCGGAAAATTACCAAGCCCTTATCTTTTGTAAGAAATGAGATAACATTCAATTTGAGTCTAGACATCGTTGAGAGGAGTAAAGGAGAAGATGTGCATCTTGACAAGTTTGGTCTAAAAATCAATCCCATTATGTTGCACTTTCTGAAGCAGTGCGTGTGTAATTGCGGTATACACCAAGGGGTCTGGGTAACTCACACTTTCCTGCATTTGCTTATAAAGTCATCTTGGTTATCAGAATATAGGCTGACATCATTGTCCATGGAAAATGAATACTTTATTTTGACAAGCAGAGAAGAGTAAAATATTGGGCATACACTTGATGTTGGCCTTATCTGTTCTTGTAATGAGCGCTTCTTATTTTTATGCTTATTGTGCTATCATCCCTGCTACATTCTCATGTATGGCATTACTTGGTTAGAAAAAGATTTTTTGTTTTCTCCTTTTATAGATCTGTACTTGGCACTTTTGTCATTCTCCGGTCTGAGCGTATGTATTTTGCAGGTACAAGAACACAATCATCCTCACATACTTCTTTTACAAATTGGAAATACCTTCTGCAAACTCCCAGGTGGACGCCTCAAGCCAGGGGAGAATGGTAAGTCCTTGCATTTCCTGATTCTCAATATCAAATGATCTGAAAATATTAGAAACCCCAATCGCAAACCAGAACTAATATTCCACGATCTAGATGGAAGAATCACAACACAAAGATGATTTGTGTAGGAAAATTGCTTATCTGTGGCTCAGCTCTGCTTTCTTGTTACTTTGCTTCTGTCTCCTCACTTTTCATGCCGCCTTCCCTTTCTTTCCTCCCACTCATGTGCCTTCTTTTGTTTTTTACTTGCCACTTAACTCGGGGTAATTTAGCCTTTTGATCACAATTTTAAATCCCGATTCCTCCTTCAATTCGACTTGAGATTTTATACATTGGCAGGACCATTTTTGGTTTTTTCCCAATTTTGTTTGTATTTTTTTTAGACTTTCCCGTATATATAAGAGATAGTTTTTATTTTTCCAAAAAAGACAGTTATATCACAATAAAAAAGATTGCAAAGTTAAGGTCTTGCCAAATGGAAGTAAATTTTGAATCTACACGCCTGGACGGCAACAGAGCATATTTACCTCCTTCAGTATCCAATCATTTTTCATCACAAGGTACAGTTTTTTTTCCCCTTTTTAAACAAAAACATTTAGGTGGGGGTAGTCATGGATACCCCTCTACACAACCTCAACCTTATGAAAACACTAGCAAATACGAGTACAATAACTCCATAGAACATGAAAGACAAAAGCCCAATTAACATAAACCTTAACCCTAACTTACTAAAGAAAAGACAAAATAGCCGTAGACGCGCGCCACCGCCGGAGTGATTAGAGAAGCTGCAGCAAACCTAACCCATCCGATAAACACTAGCAAATACGAAGAAGAAGAAAACGAAGAAGACGATGACTATGCCTCGTCTTAGCGGTCCATTGGGCTCGTCACCTTCGGAAAATGCTTTTATAATGCCAGTCCACATGGGGCGAACAGCCTGATACAAGGCATGCGCAAGATTGCCAATCTGACCACGCTCGAGTTCGTGACCTTCGGATGAGGCTCTTATAATGTCAGTCCACACCGTGCAAACAGCCCGATACAAGGTCTGTGCAAGAATTTCGGAAGAGGCTTTTATGATGCCAATCCAAATCATGCGAACAGCCCGATACAAGGCCTGTGCAAGAATTTCGGAAGAGGCTTTTATGATGCCAGTCCAAATCATGCGAACAGCCCGATTCAAGGCCTGCGCATGAATGCCGGAAGAGGCTTTCATAATGCCAGTCCATATGGAGCAAACAGCCCGATACAAGACCTGCGCAAGATTGCAAATCTGATCACACTCGATTTGAGAGGGATATGACGAGTTGAGAGGGATTTTCAGTAATATATATACACATAGGACAGAGCTTAAATGACCTATTTTAGAATAAAAAATTTAAAACATAGCTAATATGATTGTCATGGAGTTAATCCATAAAAACAACAATATGATATTTATAATTTGACAAGAGGCCAACGTAAAAATAACACGAATTAATCTATTTGAACCCACTACTTAGAGGGAGAATCTACAAAATTATGATAGGAGTAATTTGGAAAATTAATTCTGCTGAGGTATGGTACATGTCTCTGCACCAATATTCTTGTTGTTGTGTGGGATTCATGTATGGGAGGGTATTCAATAAATAAAAATCAGGAATTTGGTTGACAAATTAAAGTCATTATTAAGGTGAAAGCAAAGTGATTGGGAAGGCGTATGGTATAGGCGGGGATAAAAAAAAAAGTGGGAAGCAGCCTCAAGAGTGTAAAAGGGTGTGGAATCAATCAGCGTCTTGTGAAACAGAAATAAGAACATGTAGGACAAGCAAGAAAAAGTGAAGCACAAATACCAGGGCAATTATCAATGCCAACAGGACATCAGCAGTATATGGACGGAGTGCACCAAGATCAACTTCGGGCCTCGTAGGTCGTCCAGGTTCAGCAACCTGCCCCATGCGGGTCTGATCAATGTTACCCATGGGGAAAGCAGGTAGACCCTCTTTCTCCTATAAAACCCAAGTATAATTAAATTCAGATGCCTGGATATATCCACTAATTCACAAAGAAAATGAATATGTCCTTACATAAAAGCGGCGTCCAGCCAAAACATCACTGCGAATTTCACTGCCCCAAGCCACATCCTCACAGCACTCGTCCAACATGTCCATATAGGGGTAGGATGAGGCACCGTAAGCTTTCTCAAATTCCCTCTTTCCATCTTCGCTTAAAGAGTTGTAAATGCGACCAACGTCCTCGCCCACAAAAGGAACGAAGAAAATGTTATAGCACTACTACCGGGAAACACTCCTGAATATGAACGTGATAGAGGGATCCTATTGACACATCCAAGCTCTGAAAGATAAGCATGAGAAGACCACCTTAGTAGATATGGTTTTCGATACAATTCCTGTTATGTGCACAACAGCGTTCTTATAAGCAAGATCTTCATCCATTCCATGCTCTCTGTATCTCTTGAACAAGCAGTCCACACTCCCGTGCACTGCACCCAATAAAATTCCTATAGGAAAAAAAAAAAAAAAATCGTTAGGACTTGCATATTTGAGTAAACATTAAGAAAAAAGTATTCTTATTCTTACCTCTCTCTCCAAAGTTATCACTCTTGTATTCCCGCTCTAGCGTGGTAGCAAATGTGAAAGGAGAACCAAGGGCAACAGACCATCCCAAAGCAACGTCAGTAGCTCTGCCATCAACGTCCTGCATTTTAAGATAGTTAAAAACGGCACACACACACACACACAAAAAAGCAATTAACAATATAACTATGGGAAAAGGACTCACAAGGAGTGATAAGGAAATAGAGGAAGAGAGATTACCTGGTGGACTGCGAAACTTGAATTAATTCCAGCACCATTTATCTCTTTGCCTTGGACATAAAGTCTCCTAACCGACGGACCACTTCCCTTTGGACAGACAGCGATTACACTGATATTCTTTGGGAAATCAAGCCCCATTGATCGCAAATGCCCAAGAAGAAACCCATGAGACACCCAAGGATGCTTTGTTTGGCTTCATGTGGGAAAATACTTTCTCGTAGTTATCGGCCCGCAAAATAAGTTTAAAAAATTATTGACCAAGGGAGGGAGCTGAAAACGCCATCAAGAACACCGCAAAATCACCAAATAGTATGACCGATAACACATGACCTAGGAAGTTTATCCAAAGTGTGTAAAGCGCATAAATGTCCATGAATGGAAGATAGAACTTTGTGGGGAAAAAAAAAACACAGGACAACAATCAACGGTTTCAACTACAAAGTAGATTGGAAAAACATTAAAATGCGATCAAGAAAATAAAAAACAAAATGTTAAGAAAGTCTTTGGAGCATGTTATTTGACTTGAATTTACAAACCCGAGCAAAGATCGAGAAATCAACGACACCACAAGATCACCGCTAGAGACAGCTTTCCCATATGTCACCAAGAGTCCCATTCTCCTCGAAAAACCAAAGCTCGAGCTTCAAAAATGATTGGGAACCTTTTCGGAGTCCAATCTGTATTTTGTATAATCGTAATTCGGTTGAATTTGAGAAGAGATCAATCAATTTTTTTTTTTTTTTGAAAATCGAGCCCCACAAAGATACAACCAATATAACAATAGTAGTAAAGGATAATGAGCAAAAAAATAAAAAAATGAAATCCAGAGTTACCTTGACTACAATATCAGACTTTGCTTCAGCAAGTGAATCCCGCAGATTCTGGGCCTGAGCAGATCCCTGGCATTTGAAATCCAAAGTTAATATACACGTCTAAATCATGAACTGCTTGATTATATCGAAGATATCTTTCCAGCAGCGTAGAAAAGGGACAATTCATGGTTCCCAATCACATATGTTGAATTATTGATCGACATAATACAGAGCTACAAGAAAATCTGATATCTAAATGAAGCATCCAGCAGTCACTTCATTACTCTAACATAGCCTTCCTTACAAAAAGGACTCGCAGCACATCACAAACTAGATGATTGTTCATTAACAATGGTTCAGCACATCAGTAAGATGATTGTTTATTAACATCGGTGTTAACAACGTCAATGTGCTCTGCAAATTTGCAACCATAAATTAGGACATTTGGCTGTCGAGTAGAACATGACTTCCTTCCCTAGATAGATTTCTAAAATTCTGTCTTTTTTGATTTTTTTCAGCAATAACATATTTCCTAGATAGACTTCTATATTTCTTTCTTTTTTGATTTTTTTCAGTAATAACATAACCAGGCGTATTCTTTTTTTAATGCAATGACTTCAATCAGCTAATTATCATTAAGTAAAGCTGAGTGAGAAACATAATAATTTCAATTTAACGGTGTGCTCATTCACTAACAAGGTATGATAATAATCACCTGCGATCCCCACCCGATGACACCGATCTGCTTAATACCCTTGAAAGCATCTGGCAACAAGTGGAACCAATCCCTCCCACCCCTGACAATATACTGCAATAATACAGAACGCCCAAAAAAATAAGCCAGTTTCCACCGAATGCTTCACAAATCCGAAACGTAGATGAAGCAGGTGAAGAGAGAAAACTGAACAAAACAGAGATTTTGAGAAAGACCATAGAAATTAAAAAATAACATACCTCATCGTGTCCAGCAAGGTTAATCTTCTCCTTCTTGAAGACATGGGTCTGGCAGTCAAGAGAAGCGGGAAGGCTAATTGTCGGAATCGAAGCCACTTGAGTGCCAAGAGCAGAGCCGCCAACAGAGCGTCCAGGAGACTTCAAGTTCACCCTCACAGGCGGAGGTGAGAAAGTGAGATGGGAGGAAACGGAGCTTTCAGCGACGTGAAGGGTCTTGGAAAGAGTTGAGATAGGAGTGGCGTACATTGCCATGTCTGGAAACAAGCTTGGTGGAAGAAGCTCGAGGTCATAATTTATAGGAATTGTTTCCTGCGAGAAATGGCGCAGGCAAGCGCTTTTGAATGGCGTAGGTAAGCTCGTTAGACACATCGGTATCTTATTTATTTATTTATTAAAAAATAATTTGTGCTAACATGTACTTGGATGCGGCATCCCGGTGCATGTTAGCATTACCAAACATGTAAAAAAATTTCGAAGTCCCAAGAACCCGATCAGATCAGAAGCGATTCAAACGACGGGAAGTGTCTTTGAAGAGGTTGAGATAGGAGTTGCCATGCTTGGAACAGGGTTGGTGGGAGAACCTCGAGTGCAATGGCGGAAGGCTTTGATGGCCAATTGGGTCGGGTTGATCGTATAAAATTTGTGAGAATATATATGTATTTATTATATGAAATTTTATTTAGTCACAAATTTGCCCTAATTAATTTTTTATTTTTTCTCAGTAAAGATAATGTTTGTTTCATTACTCATTGGGCCATGAGAAGAAAGTAAAATTCTTATTTAAGATCTGAAAAAGTTAGTATCATCTTACATATTGTTTTAATTTATAATTATCAGTTGTTGTTTATTTGTATTTTCAAGGTTATTTGATACTATTTAGTAAATACTCCCTCTGGTCTTTATTTAAAGAACCAACTAACAATTCTCACAAGTCAATAAAAGCGAGTTAAAGTCATTAAATTTGTCCTAAAATTTAAGTAATTTTCGATATTGTCCCTATTAATTATACTAAACCCTAATATCATATTAATTATTACTCTTTTTTTGCTCAAAAAAAGAGTATCGCACTCATTACCTTTTTAATTATGGGTATACATAAAAATATTTAATACTATTTAGAAATAAGTAAGTACCTTATAAAAAAGATCAAATATCTTGTTAGTTTGTGTGTTATAATAAGCTAACTAAAGAAAGTAGTTTAATATGTTTATTTTTTAACCCAGGCTAAAAAAATTTTCTGGTTCCGCTAGGACGTCAAAATTTGCAGGCGTAAGTGGGTAATGCTAAGCATCCCGGTGCATATTAGCATTACCCTGTTAGTAGTACTGGGCCCACACAAGTGGGTAATGCCCGGTGCATGTTAGCATTACGAAACGTCCCAACTCCCAAAAGCCCTATCACATCAGAAGCTTCTACGCACGTTGGTGAGGAAAAAGCTATGACCAAATGTCTGACATCCAAAAGAACAATATGTGGAATTTGCCAAATCATGAGGTTCTGGTAATCTGATGATATGTCAGAGGTTGGTAAAGACTCATCCAGCCACTGCGCTGTTCCATCCAAAAGCCAAGATATTAAAATGTAAATAGAGCTTCTAATATACTGCCAGTGCTTATTTAAATCATACTATTGAAAATGATAATTAAAAATAATAAATGTATTAAATATGTACTATTCTTTTCTATTATACCCTTATTTATAAAGAAAATACATAAGAGATAATAAATAAAAATTTATTGCAAAGATAATGAGTGAAATATAATTAATGGGGATAAAAATGAGAAAATGAGTTTAAAATTTCAAACAAAAAAAATTTGTCAATTATATTAAAGACCATTCCTATAAGAAAAAATGTTCCTTATAAAAAAAGGACAGGAGAGAGTAGATAGTTATAAATTCAAGTCAAGTTGTTGTTACTTGATGATGAATGAATTCATACTTTTTAATATTTAAAACTAGAAATTTATATTGAGTAAAAATAATATGTACCTAAATGTTAAAAATTTTAAATGAAACATTAAAAACAAACTTTTTGGATAAAATACCCCACCATATCAATTCATTTATTAAAATGTAGAGATTTGACATACTCTCCTTATCCACAATATAAGGCATTTTTAAACAAATAACTCGGTTCAAAATATAAGTCACTTATGAGATAATTAATACTTATTTTTCTGTTTCTCCATGTTATTAATGCTCTTTGAGCAAAAAAAATGTTATTAATGCTCATTTCCATTTTGTCCACTCATTAAATTTTCAAACACATTTTCTAATAAGAGTAAAAGTGGAAAAAAATTTCAGTCTATTATCTATCTAATAAGTTGGTTAAAATGCCCTGTATTATAATAATAGGTAGGAGTATACCATTCCCTTCATTACGGAGCATGACATTCACACTCAAAATCACGTATTTTTGGAGCAGAATCCTAGATAAAGTGTTCATTAACATATCTTTCTTTTAATGAACTATTAACATATCTTTAATCCAAATACTATTTCCCTCCTAATTTTTCATATTAGATTGAGATATATGATTTGGATGATATGTTGAATTCTAATTTTAAATATTTTAGAAAGTATTAATGCTCTCTAAATTTTGTACCATAATGGTATCTCCCCCGTTTTACCTATATTTTATATCGCGAAAAAAAGGAAAGAAAGCTTTCATACATAGGGAGAGTCAGGTTTTTTCTTTTTTTTTTAAAAAAAAAAAAAAAATTGCATAGGGAGAGAAAAAGGAAAAATTGCTCATTTCAGCATTTCTGTAATTTGACAAGAAAACGACGCCGCTTGCACCTGGTCGACTTCGACAGTCGACGCGCGCGGGAGAATTCGAAGCCTCCAGTTCTTCATCTCTATCGGTCTATCCTCTCATAGATAGTCATACAACCTCTCTCTCTCTCTCTCTCTCTCTCAGACACACACACACACACACACACACACACACACTCGCTTTCCCTCATGGGTGTGAAGCATTTGTGGGATATACTCGAATCCTGCAAGAAAACAGTTCCCTTCACCATCTCCAGTAAGTAATTCCCTTACTTTCCTTTACTTTGTCTCTCTCACGTTCATTTTTTTCTCCTCTTCTTTATGATCTTATGGGCTTGTGTTGGAATTTGAACAAAGGAACAAGAGGATATGCATAGATCTCTCATGTTGGATAGTTCAACTTCATAATGTGGGCAAATCAATCCCATGTGTGAAGGAGAAAGTCTACCTCAGGGGTCTCTTTCACCGCATTAGAGCGCTTTGAATTGCAGCCTAATTTTTGTTACAGGTGTGTCCCTTCGTATTTGGTTGTTTACTTTGTTCCTCTACTCCTCCAGTTATCTCCTATTACAGTTATGCTATAGTAGGTTTGAGACAATGTGAAAAGGTTTCCAATTTTAGTGAACAAGAGTTATGTTCTAAAGTCTAAACCTTTTTCATAGTAGCCAAGAGAAGTGAAAGCAGAAAATCTCTACTGGTAGAACTATAAAGTATTTGTACAACTTTAAATTCTGCGTTCATGTGGGATTTTCACGAAAGCAGGCCGTAGCCTTGTCTAACTTAAGTCCCATCCCGCAACAAAACTCATGGTGGCGCATGAATGTCTTGGCCTCTTTAAATGAAGGACTTATTCTGAAACTTTTATGGACACTCCGAAGCATGGACTTCTATGGTCACATCTAAGGCCCGCGTCCCATTACTGATCCAACTTATCTTAGTATTGGAAAGTTCCAGTATATGAATCAGTTTCATGCACGTCTGTTGTGAGACTTTGGACATCATATCTACAGCCCATGTCCATGTTCCTTTTTCTTTGTTTAATTACAGTGTCTCTTTTACTGGTCATTATGTGCTTTCTGAATGTTGTTGTCGTGACAGTATTCAGCCTCCATTCACATAGTGTGATCTTTGCTATTTCTCAGACGGATCAATTCCTGCTATTAAATTATCAACTTATAGGCAACGTTTAAACTCTGGAAAAGATGTAAGTAGCATTTACTTCATATATGTTGGTTTTTCAACATGTTGTCTTTTCTTTTTCGCACTTTCCATTTCTACTAACTTGAGCCAATAATAATGTGGGTAGCACAAAATGAAAGCAACTTACATAAAATGTCTTCTTTACCGAGGAACATGGGATCTGAGTTTTCATGCATGATAAAAGAGGCTCGCATCTTGGGAATGGCTCTTGGCATCCCTTGCTTGAATGGGTAATTACTATTTAAAGTTAGGTTCAATATTTTGTTTTTAATGCTGCTATTTATAACAGCCTAATATTGATGACTCCAACAGAGCTGAAGCATATAGGTTAGATTAGTTTTCATTTGAATATTGTTGTGCACGAGTGTACTGATTTGTAATATTGTAGAAGATGAAAGCAGACCTATATTGTATGACAAACATGTTTGATGACATGGTCCAATAGCTGGACAGTATGCTACTAAAAAAATTGAATAAAACTCAAATTGTTCTTAGTCTTTGCAGTATATTGGAGGAATCAGAGTTTATCAATTATTGATATATTGCTTATAAAAGAACTGCCAACTCTTCGGACCAAGGAGTAGTTACTTAATGTCAGACAATAAAGATAAAAAAAAAAAAAAGATTGTTATCTTCGGTTTTAGCCATAAATAACATCGGAGTAAAGGGAAAAACGAAGCTCGGAAAGAAGAAAACTTACACGTGAGAGCATCAAACGGCTGGAAAGAAGCAGCTTAGTTACTCATACTAGTGCTGAGAAATGTGTGCTATCTGCTTCTGTTGTCTAAAAGTTTATTGAAAAGAATCTGCGCTATTCACTATGGAATGAAAAAGAATCGAAGTTACTGCACTAATGCGAACTAATAACATTCTTAGCCTTTTGCTAATCCAGGATTGAAGAAGGTGAAGCTCCGTCTGCTTTGTTGAACTCCGAATTATTGTGTGTAAGAACAATCAGTTTCCAGCAAATTACTCTTTGCTGTCAATTCGGAAGTCATTGTTATGTGCTTATGCTAATGGCTAACCTCTTATCAATGTTGATTCATCCATTTAGAGTTGTGGTTACTTTCAGGATGGATGTTTCAGTTCAGATTCAGAAATCTTTCTTTTTGGTGCAAGGACAGTGTATAGGGATATCTGCCTTGGTGAGTTGATCTGTTTTGAATCATGTCTGCATTCGTTTTGTTTTGATTTTATTGACACTAACTAATGTAAGGAACCATTTGTTGATGAGTTAGGAGATGGTGGACATGTTGTTTGCTATGAGATGGAAGACATTGAAAGAAAACTTGGATTTGGAAAGTACTCATTGGTAACTTTCTGTTATCTTTTAAATACATGCTGTTTTCCTTTTAGATATATATAGATGATCTTTCATTGTTCAGTCAGTATTTTATTTAATCTTATGTTCAATTAGGTTTGTGCATGTCAAGGCTGTGAAAGAGTAGTTAGGTCTCGGAAGGGCTGCCAATGTTAGCTTCTCAGTTCATAATATCCTGGTACTGAGAAAAACCAGTTAAAACAGAAGTTACCCTATGGTGGACCCACTTTGTGTGGGTTAATTACGCCAAGGAATTTATTTTCAATGGTTTCCTTCGTTTGTGAGGCATGGAGTTGTGGTCTTCTATTTTTGAATTGATTTCCTTTGGCGAAACTTAAGCTGAATCCAGTGTTGTGCATGTATCCATGGATACGCATGATTATTCTTCTGTTAGTAAATTCTTAATCTTAAATTCTTCAGAGTATTTTACATATTTTGTATATTCTTTTACCAAAATCAGTGGTGTTTCCATCTAATGAAGAGTCTTACTATCTTGAATTGTACAATAAGTCCTTTTTCCAATTCTGTAAATAATCCAATTTTAGGGGATTGGGTTACCTTTCTGGCAAAATAACCATTGGCTACGTGACTTGGAATATTCAGATTGCTCTTGCCTTACTTCTTGGCAGTGATTATGGTCGAGGTCCGGGAAGTACTGATCCTATCATTTTTCATGGTCACATAGTACCTTTCGTTCTATTCCCTCTGTTTTGCTTGTTGCTTATGACCTTATGATAATTTTATTATGGTTGTAGGAGTCAGCTTGTCAGATGGTTAGATCGATTGGTGACAAATGTGTGCTCCAAAAATTTGCTTCTGAAGGAATTGAATGTCTGAAAAGACCGAAAAGTGCAAAGAAGCTGGGGCAAGTTTTCAAGAACAACAACAAAGAAAATATGTTGGACCATGATATGGCATTGAATCAGGGTAAAGCATTTATATTGCTTCTAATCCATGACCTGCACTTTGCACAAATGTAATTTTCTTCAAGATTTCTGCCAACAAATTTATCCATATTCTGGTTTGTGTCAACAAGTTTTATGAATGAGAAGTAATCCTAATTCTGGAGAGTTTGTGACGAATTAAAGTGTTGAAAGTGTATCTTTCTTTTACATATACTTTTGATAAAGGTCTCTTTTGTTTGCTCTTGGATTTATGTCACAACTGGTCAGTGTTTACAAACATATTAATAGTTTGTCTCGTTCATTGACTTACTTTTTTAAACATTATTAGAATGAACATGTTTTATATATCGATTTGCTGTTAATAGAATTTTCTTTGATCACGTGGAAGTTGTCAGGTTCACACCTTTGTTTCTATCTTTTTGTACATACAGGAGGTGATAACAATTCACAAAGAGATTATAACTTCTTGCACGTTATCAATGCTTATGTGAAGCCGAAATGCCACCCAGCAGACTCTGATATTGTGATGAGGTAATTTTACATCAGGTTAGTGTTACTGAGACTGATGTTGCATGGTTCATTATTATATAATATCAAGATGGAGAAGGGACTTTTAGTTACAACAATGTAAGGTTTTCAGTATTGATGTCATTTTTACTATTAATTAATAATCTCAGTTAACTTTAAGTTAACTAAATTCATTCTGCAGGAACTTAACAAGAATATCTATGAAGTGCTAATTGTAATTCGTGGACACTCGAATTTATTGCAAATGCATTTAGTGATTAGTGGCACCAAGAACACCTGAAATGCTGATTATATCGTTATAATTGGTGATTTTGCTTTGTTATAACGGAAAATGAAGTCCATTAAAAGCAGCTATGGATATGCATTAATTGAATCTGAATTTATCAATAAAATTATATAGGTAGTATAGTTTGAAGAATCAGATCTGGTTAATAAACTGCACAGAACTGATTTAAGCAAATGAATGACCATCTCTGTAGGGTTCTTGCTCAGTATCCATTTCAACGTAGTAAACTCCAGCAGATATGTTCTGAATTCTTTCAGTGGCCTCCGGAGAAAACAGGTTCTTCTACTTCATCCAGTCTTGTTGGATAAGGTTATTTATCCCTATTTTATTTAGACAGTGCCTATGAACATCTGATTCTCATATTGGTGTTTGGAGTTTTAGAATTCTATTAAATCTCTCTTCCAACCAAAATTTATTAGAAACTTAAAAAAGCTCAAATCTCAATATTGGCATACCAACCAGGCCAGTAATTTTTGGAAGTAATTTGAATTTGTGATTTTATTGATGGTTCTTGTCATAGATGAGTATATCCTTCCAAAGATAGCTGAAAGGGATTTACGACGATTTGCCAATTTGCGCTTAACTTCATCAGGATTAGGAGCAAATCTTTCATTGAATGAGGTACTGCTAACCTTGTCATTAAAATCATCATTTAGGCTTCAGCTAGCAATATAACTGCCTTTTAAATCCCCCCCCCCCCCCCAAAAAAAAAAAAAAAAAAAAATTATATGCAACAATGACTCGTTGATTACTGATTTGTTTAATTTTTCATATTTAGACATGAGTATTTTCTTTCTGCCCTCCCATGTATAAGCCCTCTGACACTACTTGCAATATTATTTACCCTATTTCAGATCCCTGTAAAGTGTCCCATCTCGGAGATCATCAAGTGCCGAAAAGTTCAAGGAAGAGAATGCTATGAGGTGTCATGGAATGAAATGGAGGGACTTGGAACTTCAATAGTACCGGCAGATCTTATAAAAAGGTAAGTTTTTTAATTAAAATTTACAACTTTATGATTTTTCAGTTATTTCATGGAAGGTATATAGCTTTTGCGGGAGTCACACACTTAACTACGAAAGTTATACAATTGCATGTAAGTTTGTTTTCCAAATATACTTTGAAACTGTTGTGGTCCAGATCTAGACCTCAACTGGTCATTAATCTGTTATGGTAATTATTGTTCTATCATGAATCATCTCCAGTGGTTGTCCTGAGAAGATTTTTGAGTTTGAGGATAAAAAAGGTCGGCTTAAGAAGCAAAATCCTCAAAAGAGAAGGTCAAAGAAAACTGAAACGGTATCATCTTCTATGGCTGAACTTGACCTTAAACTCACGAATCTGTCACTGGATATCAATCTGGGAGACCTTGCAAATCACAATGCCTCTGATTCATCAGAATAGGTATTTCAAGATGCAGCTGCCATGGATGAAGCTCATTTGAATAACAGAGACTTGCCGTGTTCATCACATGATGAACAGATTGATTGGAATCAGAAGGGTGATTCCATGGCTAAAGATGAGGTCATTATTTACTGAGTCCTTCCCCACCTAAGCAGCTGTATGCTTCCTCCAAGTGTCAACAGACTAATGGTGATCGTATTGAGGTGATAAATTTGAGTGATTCGGACAGTGACACGTCACCGGAACATAAGAGGAAAGCACAGGAGCTGAGAATGTTCTTAGCAGGAATTAGGAATGACCTCCATTGAATTGCTACATTTGTAATATAGTGTATGTTACTGTTTGTTCTTGGTGTAATTAAAAAGAAAAAAGCCATTCTAATTTGAAGAGCTTGATTAGTTTGCGGGAATTTTTTACATTCAAAACACCATATTTTTTACATCCAAAACACCATATTTTTTACATCCAAAACACCATGCTAGTCTCTGATCTGAGACATGATAGATTGATCAAAAAATTAAACACCATGCAAAGTTTTGCAAGAGAAGTTTGATGACGTAAAAAGGTTCCAGTCAAGTGCCTCGTTCTACTTGCAGAATTAAGGAAGAACACATCGTATAAAATTTCCCATTCTTTAAAAAGATTAAGCTTCCAGTGTAAGCAACAACGAAATAGTTTTAGAAGTTACAACTACTTTTACACGCTTGATCACTGCATTTTCCATGAATTTTTTCCCCATTGTTTTAATTATTTCTCAACTAAATCACCTAATTATTAGTCTGGATTTGACTAATTTTATTATTATTTTGAGAATAATTTAAATTATATTATTCATTTTAGTAGTTTACTTGAAAATAATAATTTGTCTTCACATTAAAATAAAAAAATTATTTTAATATTATGTCATTCATTGAGTTATATTTAATAATTATTGAAATCAAATACTAATTGCTAAAGATTAGAGAACTTTTCAAAGGTAATCTGTACATCCAAATTGACAAGTGACATTCATATTCAATTTTTTCAAAATCATATTTTAGAAAATAAATTTATAAACATTTACTATGATTAATCATAATTACTTGAAATCAAAATCACTAAAAACATCTCGATTATTCAAAATCTCATTAAGCCAAACATGCATATAGACCATGATGCATACTCTTCATATTTCTGATCTTTTTTAATTACAATTTTCACATCAATGATGTAGAAGAGAATGGAAGTGAGACTTGAAAATATTTCATTCTTGATTGGCACAAATTGATTTTCATTACATGCCATGAATTAGACACCAAAACCAAGCAAAAAATTGAAAGGCCTATAGAACATGCAACAAAAACCTTTTAGGCAAAATATTATATACAACATCTATGGCTGTATCACTGCTTCTGAACCCTGCCTTTGTGCAGCAAGTCAATGATACATCTCATCTCACTTCTAAAACTTGCATTTATCTGAAAAGGAAAAGGAATAAACCTCATCAAATCACTTTGTTGTGTTGATACTTCATATTATATCCTATTCTATTCTAGCCACAAAAGCATGAAGGGAGAATCACTACAAAGTCCCAAAGAATGAATGTCATCGCTAAAAAGTTCCAATAATAAATAAACAGGATCATGCACTAGAACTTGTCATTGCTTGCTGCTCACCTGTTGTTGAAATTTTTAGTGACTACATTTCTTCATTGGGACACAGTGATTTTCCCATAGATGAATTAGTCAGCAACGGGAATGATTATCTTTCCATAAAGGAAATAACTCACTCGTCTTACTAACAATATCTATAATGCAGCAATAGTCCTGAATTCTGTTTTTTTATTTTTTAAAAAAATTAGGTAATTTCACCTGTTAACAATTGTTTTGCCGTGCTTCTAGCATGCTCCATATACTGGAAGCTTTCAGCAAGATAATCCCCTCGAAATGCAGCCTTTAAGTTTGTAAAGAATTCTTTGAAAGAGCCAATGAACTCTTGACATGAATCATCTCGTGGCAGAGGAATAAGCTGCTTTGCTTCTTGCTCTTTGTCAATCACCTCAGTATCCAACAGCAGATCCTTTCCAGATCTACTACGTACCCTACTGTTTACTATTTCCTCTAATCTGGAAGCCATGACAGTTGCTCGACTAATGCAACGTGAAGGAAGCTGAAAACAATAACGTAATCATTTTTATTAAATAGTCCATAACAGTTTTGGTTCCTTAAGGGGTAGAATAGTCCATCTCTTTATTAAAATATATGGACTAACATTATAGACGGAAAGAAACTTGGGGGACTAAAACATACAGTTAAAACTATAGGAACCAAAACTAAAATGAGGGCAAACTATAAGAACCAAACATTGTATTGACCCTAATAACAATATATAGATTGAGATTCTACCTGTGCAAGCTGTGCCACCTTAAACCCAAAACTCTTCTCTGAAATACCAGAGACAAGCTTGTAAAGGTAAGTGACATCTTCATGATCTGAGTCGAAGGTTTTCCTCGTGTCATCAGGTGAGGTCAGATAGGATACATGGTAAGCAGCCACAGAACCAGGAAATTCATTTATAATGTCAGCAATCTTTGGGAAGTGTGTGACAAAAAGGACCATGCATTTTTTCTGCTCCAGCAGATAATGCAAAGTCGCGTAAGCAATGGCCATGCCATCATGAGTACTTGTTCCTCTCCCTAGCTCATCGATGATAACAAGCGACCGTCTGGTGCAACTTTGAAGTATATGTGAAGTTTCACTTAGTTCTTCCAGGAAGGTGCTTCTCCCTTGCTGAATACTATCAGAAGCACCCATCCTAGTGTAGATCCTGTCCACGACATGTAGTTTTGCAGATAATGCTGGGACAAAGGAACCAACCTAGACATATCAGGACATGTTTCAATAAAGCAACAGCCATAGGGGTGAAATTATGTCATCTAACTCAAAAGTATTCATATTATGAGACATGAAGGACATCGTTGCAAAAATGTAATAGGCAAACATATAATTGATTATACCTGAGCCATCAAAGCAATCAAAGCGACCTGACGAATATAGCAACTTTTTCCTCCCATATTGGGTCCAGTAACGATCTGACAGTACTCCTTGTCTGCATGCATATTTGTATCATTTGGGACGAAATTGTCTTGTAAGGTTGTATCCAAAACCTGACAACAAGAAATGCCTCACAATAATGAGTCTCTGGCAATCAGCAATGTGGTAAGTCAAATTGAGAGTTCAAGTCACTCAAAACTGCAAACAAATAATATTAGGGTAGAGTATTCTGTTGTTAAACTAACAATACAAAATAAAAGCTTATATGAACATCCCATAAAATATCTCAAATGAAATAGACAACTTCATCAGTCAATAATATGTTCCTTTGGGCTTAGACCCAAATTCTTATACACCACTGGAGCCCTTTGCTATAATTCTTAGCATCTCACTTTAACCCCATATACCAACGGCAACATTCATGAAATTTGAACTAGTCAGATTGAACAAGTATGCCTCAACTAAATCTGACAGACATGCAAAATACAAATACACACGCACACCCGCACACCATGACAAAAGTGAGTTTGTGACTCAATCAATTTTGGTATTAATGTGAATTTTGTAAGCATATTCAAAATCCATAAGGTTCATACCGGATGTCGACCAGAACAAATTTGTATCTGAGAAGGTTCATTATCATCTATGAATACTGGGCGAACATAGCCCTGCCACAGACAAATCTAGAGAGTTATGCTAAAAATTCTCCACAAATATCTGGGGGCACTTGAAAAGTTCTCAGGGAACAAACCTTATTTCTTGAAAGAATGGCAAGAGAATGGAGACAATCTAGGGCAGCTAGTGCTTGAACACAAGCTTGGAACTCCACATAGTGTTTACTGAAATCCCTCAGAAAGCTATTCCAAGCAGCTCGACAGACAACAGTGAGTTCCTCTTTTGCCAATGATAACTTATCCAACGCTGCTAACACTTCAGGAGGGTGATAACGGATCATTTTCTTTGTACTATTTATCTTAACCCAGTTTGAGGGTACCTTTACATCTGTGGATAACTTCAGCCAAACAAATCATAACAATTATAATTTACTCACAACTGAGCATTAAACTTGTGAAAGCATCTAATAATTTCAAACTACTTGTTGAGTCCAAAAGGATATTAATATTTTTAAGATTATATAAAAAAAAAAGTATAATAATAATCAAGATACTTACATAAAGTTAGCTCACAACTGGACACAGACCTTAATCCATATAATCAATAGCCAAGAAAGGAAATAAAGATATTAGCAGCAGGATTTACGGATATACCCACCCTCCTTGTCATAAGGGAGAGGGGAGAAGGGAGGAAAGAGAGGTACCAAGAGGGAAAAAATGAAAAGAATATATGCTAAGTACAAGATAATCAATAGTAGATACCTAACTATTCCTTCCGTTAATAAATGTGAAACACACAAATTTAGGTCAACCGAAAAAAAAAAAAGCCACACAAATTCAGACACACTAAACATCAAATCCAGCTATCAGCCAAGAAATTCATTATTCTACACATATAACCTTAATGATTTAAATATCAACGAAGTATTCTGTTTAAATGTAAAAAAAGAAAAGCCAAAAACAACAAGAGAATGAACTATAAACTAATCAGAATACCAAAAGGTATTCTATGAAGGTGTAACCAGAGTCAAATTCCAAAAAACAAGCCATAACAGGATTTTAAAGAATAAGATTGATTACCTCTATCAAATGAGTTATTCCAGAAACACTCATAAATTCCAAATTGCGCATTCCAAGCTGTTTACGGTACAAACTGAGCAAAGAATTTAATTGATCCACTGCCATCTGAATGGCCTTACGAGCTTGGACAACCTATTTATGGTAATAAAACCAATAGATGTTCAGGACAACACAAAATACTACTTCAAGGCCAAAAAGAAGCAAATATTAAAACGAAATTCCTCATGCAAAGCATGGACCTCAGGAAATTGCCCATCAGACGCAATTATCAAGTTTGTTATGTCTCCCTGATCTGCAGATTCTTTGTTTATAGATGACAACATTTTTGCTGCACTGCTGATAACACTGGCAGAAGAAGCCGTCAAAACCAACTTTTTCAACAGATTTGAGTGCAACATATTGTCTTCTTCCTCATCTGTGTAGAGTTTTTGAAGCTGTTTTCCAGCAGATAAAATAGCTTGAATAACTGCAATGAACTGTAGCAGGATTACATAACTGACTCCAGCAATCAGTAACAGTTTTCCAGTAAATTAGAGATCTTCAGAGGCAATTTATACCCCTTACCATATATTACAATAAATTAAGGGTCCAACAACTTATACAGCCGATGAAACATCAATACAAACATTCTCTGTTTTCGGCATTAGACTATACATTAGAATTAAGGGCCAACACTCATTATTCCGAAACTGAGAACTTTTGTAACTTCATTCTAACATATTTTCACCCTCAATTATAGAACTGATCCAAATTTAACCTTGTCTCATTCTTCATTTTTTTAAGTCCTACTTAGATCTCTGCATTAAGTTTCTAAAGGAAATAAATTCAACGGACGAGAAAAGAAAAGCTTAGCTTCTACTTTCTACAGGGAATAGCGCACTAATAAAATAATCCTCAAATTTGGGGAATTAACATTTACATACCAGATGTTCAGGCCTCAACTGCATCACAACTTCCTTTTTAATCAAAACAGACTATTTTCAAATTTATAATCTACTTTTAGCAATTCCCACCAACAATGTTCATTTGAAAATCACATCAACAGTGCTAACGCATTCTTAGCGTGTTATATGTCTATTAATTAAGCATGGACCAAAATCTGAAAACCAACCGAATGATGGCCTGCTCCCTTTTCTATCTGTCACCCTTTAAAGGAAAAGTACACACACAAACCAGGAAAATGAAAACAAATGATTAAACTCCAAAATCTATGGAACATATAGCAGGTCAACAAGAAGATGCTTATTACCTCTGACGGGGTAGCGGTCTGATGGAAAATTCTTGTAATCCCACGCTGTATATCTGGCGCCCGACCCAGATTTGTCAAAACTGAACAAAGTATGTAAGCTAACTCAGGTTGCACTACTGCTACATCAGAATCTTCCTCGACATGTTTCAGATTCTTAAAACCATTACAAGAACCCATGGATTCTGCAATCTCCGACATGGCATCAAGACGAGCAGAAATCATTGTTTTATCACACAATGGATGAGTTACCTGTATCATGCCCAAATATTCAAGAAATCATTTTGTTTTCTTTTTGTTTTGCCAGATGGGAATTAACATCAAATGGTGGTTTATCGGTAATAATATAACCCATACCCAGTGCCTGAGATTCCTGGAACCAAATATTGTAAGAGTATGATTCATAATCTGCAGCAAAGAGCCAGTCTCAGATCCATCGCTGTTATTTTTCAAAACCTGAGAAGTGAGAACAAAGGAAAACGTGCATATGCAGCAAGAAGTCAGAATAAGTTTTGAAATTATAAAAGAAAAAAACATACAGTTGTAGCACATAAAAAGCACATGAGAGGAAAACAAATAATCATCTAATGAGGTAAAAGAACAGTACACAATCATTCACAATTTTGGCACCTGCTGTTCCTATCAAAGAATACTAGTTGTTACCAGCAGGAAGTTAGGATGCTTCATTGCCATACTTGACTAGAAAATATAGTAGAATCAGTCGGTTTTCAACTTGAACCAAAGAACGAAAAGGGGATATTATAAATTTGGCTTGATCAGATGATACTCTTGTTGCCAATTAATCCATTCATCTCTTCCTTTTTCTTCCTAACAAAATTACTTCTTTCATATCCACACATGCGTACATACATATATATTTGAATGTTCATGTTTGAAGGACTAGCTTCTAATGGCGATTGTTGTGGAAGTGAGATGGCAAAGCCACACTAATTACGGAAAGTTCAAGTAAGAAGAAACTTCTTTCTGATAACCTTTGAACAAAATTCTTGGCAATTTAACCAGACTGAGTAATACTCATTGCTGCAACAATTTATATTTGTAGATTTGTCTTGAAACAAACAGAGAAAGTAGATACACCTAGCAAGGTAGGGGAAAATATAGGCGCAATTAGTATTAAACACTAAAGAATAGAATACGATATCTATAAATACCTCTAGTTGTTGAAGTGTGTTGGCTGAGAGGGTCATTTCCATATTGTTTGATAAGGGCCTCAAAGAAGCTCCTATACACAAGATTCTTTCAAAACCAAATTGCTTTAAATGACGAATGGTTAATGCCAAAGCTTGGACAGCTAAATCAGGCATGTTCATGATCTCCTTCACAATTATTAAAAAAAAAAAAAAAAAAAAGTAGAGATTAAATAGGTGAGCTCATGAATAGAAATTGCTATGTTAGTGCATGTACAGATAACATACAAAGTACCATCGAAATTGGAAAATGATTTTTTAGGTAGGAATAATTAAACAATTACTACTATTTTCTCAGAAAAGAGAAAGACAACACCTGTAGCAATTAGTTCTATTCGGCATAAACATATAATATGCAAAGGTAATAAATTTCCATGTTCTGGTCAATAATGAAAAAAAATGCTAATTAAGCCAATAATATTCATGAGAAAGCAACTAATTCTGAATTTAGTTTACAACTCTCCAACTCTAGCGGAAGAAATAACTTACCTTGATTGACATCTGACAATTGTCATGATCATTCAACTCATTCCCTTGAATTAGTTCTGATGGACTGTTGACATCCATGTTCTCATACAAGGATGCAACTTCAGCAAGAGCACCTCCATCAGCAAAACAATCTCGTGAAGCATGCTCCACGCGGACACTAGAGCCAGGTCCAGCATACGCCAGTAATAACTAATAATAAAAGATTTAATTACATCAGTTGATTGTCATTATAGAGAATTGATATTAATTCATTTTAATTTGTCTATATAGACTTAAACAAGTAATTGATCCAGAGTTATCATCAAATGAGGGTACTAATATCTCTTTGTTAGTACTACATGATTTGAGATAAACCTAAAGGTTTTTGGTAATTATATAGAAGTGTAACAGTCGATTACACTTAGAAATAAACTTTCAATCATGAAATCACTAAGCCACCTGGTCTTCAAAGTCAAAATTACTTGGTCTAAAAGCTGGAGTCCTATTTATATCATAATGAAACAGTATTGTAATTCTTGAAACGTGAGGAAAAATAATGCTTCTTCTAAGACAGGCAACCATGCAACATTCTTGTAAATAGAGAATACCTTCTCTGTTTGTCGGGAAAGTGGGTCCCCAAGAAGCAACTCAGCTGGAGACAAGTTCAACACTGTAGCCTCAAGTGCACTCCTTAAATAGTTATCATTAAACTCCCCATAAACGACATCCCCAGTTGATATTTCCACCCCAATAATTCCAATTTTCACATCAAAACCACTTTCAAGTCCAAGCTTTGAATTTTCTCCCAAAATGTTCTGCTCAACTACACAAATCAGATAATTACTATCAGCTCCACTCCCTTCTTCCCCTACACCTAGATCCTCGGCCGCCTCCAGTGTTGCCTTTGTGTACAGTGCCGATAACCCTCGACAAAATGGGCCCAATCGATTTGACCCGTGAGCTTTAATGGCTGCAGTCTCAGTCTGCTTAACCACACCGACCTTGTAGCCAGCACTCACCAGCCTTCTCACATGTACATGTAGTCGAAAAGTTGGTATGCTCGCAGTCATGAAATTATGATCCATATGAGCATATATCCCCAACTCCCTCGCCGCAACTTCGGCGTCTTCGTCGAAAAATCTGTACTTATAGCCAACTTCGACCATTAAAAGAACATCAGGGTACTTACTCTTGAGTTCCACCACTTGCTGCTCTAATGGGGTATACTTAATCGGTTTAGATGACTGTAACTTCGGAATCCCTGCAGAAGCCTCCGAAAGGTTAGAGGAAGGTTCAAGCAACTTCTGGAGGAATCTCTGGTGGAGGGAGGGCTTGGGAAGAGGAGGTATAGGGTTTTGAGTATGAGGAGAGAGTTTAGGAATTTTCGAAGGCTTATCGGGTGATGTTAGCTGAGAAGCAATAAGGCGTTTGGCGGGAGAGAAACTGACAGTAGCTGAGATTTTGGGAGGAGGGGTTGGAGGGTTCGGACGAGAAGAAGAAGATGATGAAGAATCAGTTGATTTGGGCGCAAAGAAGCGGGAAATGACTTGTTGCTTTTGCTTTCCCATGTCGGCGGCGAGGCCGACGGACGGAAGTGGGTCCGTCTCTTGAGAGGTTCAGTTGCGACGAACTGGGTAAAAGGATCTCGTTGGTTTGGCGCGCTTTCTGCCTCCTCGAAAAGTGACAAGCCTGCAGAAGAACTAGGCGTTCGTTCCTGCGCTTTCTCGCGCGCTCCGTACTAAGGGCCGGTTTGGTATGGGGGGAAATTTGAGGAGGGAAATGAGCAATTAAGTATGGGGAAAATTTGAAAAGGGAAATGAAATTAGGGCTTGTTTGGAATAGGAAAAATTTGAAGAGAGAAAAGAACTTAGAGAAAGGAAAGTAAAGAAATGAAATATTTTAAAAGATGAGTTGTTGGTAGGAATAAAATGAAAAGGTGGAAGTTAGTAAAGAATCAATAAATATCTATTTTACCCTCATAAGTAATTAATTCAAAATTAAAAAAAAAAAAAAAACATAACTTTTTTGCTAAAATATATTTTTAAAAAATATGTTCTTATCAAGTTCGAATTTATGTAAAAAAATTTCCCCGCTAAATTCGAACTTTCCCGCTAAGCTTAAACGTTTCCGCCAAGTTTAAATTTGAGGGGTAAATTTATTAAAAAATGTAAACAATCACGTGGAAACTTGAGATCTCACCAATTTTGGTGGGATATGATCTTTCCACATATAAGAGAAAATTGGTGGTCGGGAACCTGGGTTCCCGAGAGGATTTGTCCGAAATGCGTATTAAATGGAGGAACTTGCTAATTTTCTTTTCCCTTCCTATTCGTACTAAATAGGCCCTTAGAAGAGGAAAAGGAATATAAGGAAAGATTTTAAAAGATGAGTTGTTTAGTAGAAAGAAAATAAAGAAACCGTGTTTGGTAAAAAATCAAGAAATGCCTATTTTTTGCTCAAGTAATTTATTCAAAATAAAAAAAAAATTGTAAAATATATATTTTAAAAATATGCTCTTATCAAATTCGAATTTATGTAAAAATATTTCTCACTAAGTTCAAAGTTTCCGCCAAATTTATATTTGAGGATAAATTTATCAAAAATTGTTACTATTCACGTGATAACTTAAGATTCCACTAACTTTGGTGGGATCTAATCTTCCCACAAAAAAGGAAGATTAGTAGGCCGAGAACTTGTGTTTCTTGAAAATTTGTCTAAAATGCATACCAAACATAGAAATTTTCTAATTTTTCTTTCCTTTCCACTAAATCCGTGTACCAAACAGGTCCTAACATTCCGCATATTGCATTCGCTCATTAATATTTAAATTAAATTCACAATCTTGCTCCATGAGTTCATTCCAGTGAAGAAAAATAAATTCATGAGTTAATCTTTTGGTCCCATTTATTTATAACTCAATACTTTTTTTCCCAGCTATTTGTAACTCAATACTTACATTTTGATTTAGTAAAATTCAGTTTTTTATTAAATTTTAGTCCATCTAATTTGTAGAAGGAATATATATCCTTGATTCAATTTTTTTTTTTTTTTGGAGGGAAGGGTGGTGTAGCTCTTTTTAAAAAAAAAAAAAAATTGGTAAAATATAGGGAAAACACCTTTTTATTTATGGATAAAGGATTTTTTTCCAAACCTCGAGATAGAGTTATCTCCCAAATGACCCCAAAACTATGTCGTTTTGGATTAATAAAGGGTGTTTATGTAATTTTGTTTATTTTTAATCATATAAATTTTACCGAAACACCCTTCATTAATTCAAAACGACGTAGTTTTAGGGTTACTGGAGATAGCTCTATCTCTAGTAACTGGAGAAATACTGTTCCCTTTATTTATATGCTTAATTAATGATCATGCGCTGCCCCAGGAATGATTTATTTTTCTGCCAACGGATAATTTTTCAAAGATTAGGAAAAAGTCCATCTTTAAAAATTTTATGGGACCTCAAAATTACATTGTTTTACACTTAAAAAAAAAAAAATCTAATTTGCTCGCTAATTACTTTAGACAGAAAAAGGTCTGAGAGGCTATATTCAAACCGGCTCCCAAGAAATGAATCTGCTACGCCCCACGCTCCTCTCATCAAATCCTGAATAGCGAAAATCAAATACCTCGTCTTCGTCATCATCTTGCTTCACAAAAGCCCAATGCATACACATTCTCATCCATACGACTAAGGTACCCTTTTAGGTTTTGTCACAATTAACAATTACAATTTGCCCAAGCTTTCTTTTCATCGTTGGAATCCCAGGAACCATGGAATAGAATTTCCAATGTTGGCGTTTCTAGTTATTGTAATCGCTTTGAATGGGGTTTTTTGGTTTTCTTTCGTAATTGGCCTTCTCGTTTTGCTAGATCCTATACGATGGAGGCTAGAGACCAAAGGATGACTTTCGGTAAATGGGGTTTAGGGTAATTAGCGAGTAAATTAGATGTTTTTTATTTTTTAAATGTGAAACGGTGTAATTTTAAAATTATTGGAGAGAAACTTATCTTTGGTTACTCGGAGAAATATTAATCCAAACTTTTATTGGCAAAAACCATATTAAAAAAATTTTATACACAAAAATATTGATACTCTTATAAATTTTGTAGCCACAGTTACATATTGGGGACTTTTCCCCAATTTTCTAATATTTTATTTTGGATCTTGTATGTTTAAATATGCTCGTATTGATGCTGGCCAAATTTTTTTACAACAATTTTTTTACTCGTTTATAACTAAACCAGTATCATTTACAATAAATTTTTTACAACTAAATCACCTCATTTACAACTCACCAAAATTCGACAAATCCAAAAAGGACCAGCTGACCTTTCTGATGGTCGGATTCTTGCGCCTTTTTTGCTTTTTTTATCAAAAAGGTCCCACTGAAGCATTTTCCCAAAAAAATATGCCCGTATTGATATTGGCCAAAAAAGAGTCCTTGTGTTGATCGAACAAGAATCGGGACAGCTTCGGAGCGGCCAAGCTTAAACCCATTTCGTCGCTTGACTCCATCGCTATTTGGATCTCCAGGCGCTTCTTCTTGATTCTCTTGTGCCTTTGAGAGAGACTCTCAGACGAGCAACATGGTATCGTCTCAGGTTGTCAACACATACCCGCTTTCCAGCTACACCTTCGGGACCAAGGAGCCCAAGATGGAGAAGGACACCTCCGTCGCTGATCGTCTCGCTCGTATGAAAGTCAAGTTAGTCTCTTTTCTCCATTTCTATCGCTCTATCGTAGTCTTGTACGACTTCATAAACCCTAGAACGACCTTAACTCCTCTCTCCCTGGAATGCCCAGTTTCAATTTGCCGAGAAAGTGGATGTTTCGCTTTAGAAAACTTCGCAATCATCTTAAAAAAGTTATAAATCAAGTATAAACACCTGTTGTGCAACTTTTTTTTTTTTTTTTTTGGAAGTTTGATGCAGTCATAGTATTGGAACTAGGTATTCTGCTATATTTTACTTATTATTTGCTTCTTTTTTCTTTTTGTGAGGTAAGAAGCGTTTGTATTCTCTGAAGTTTTAGTTTGGTAAAATTTGATGAAGTCTCCCGCATACTTAATATTCCCCCCAAAATGACAATAACATTTAGTTCTTGCTGATTTCTGAACAATTCATGGAAAGCCAACTTCAGGAGATCTGTTCTCACAAAGAACCTATATTGGGAGAATATGACATTTTGTGTCGGATATGATTTTAAATGGCTACATAGCATGTAATCAATTCTGCTATCATTCGTCAAGGTTCCTTCGAAATGAAGTTCCTGCAATAAGCATTATAGTTTTCTTTTTAGCATTCTACTCCAACGCCTATGTTCCAAAGATAACCACATTTTTCTCAAATGTAATTATTTCTGAGCTGCAGTTACATGAAAGAAGGAATGAGGACCAGCGTAGAGGGCATCTTATTGGTATGTTCTGTGATTTATCGCTCATTTTTTTGTCAGTAGTTTTTTATGTTTCAGTTTATTCCATTGGAAAGCTGTAGACTAGTAGTTTGTATTGACATGTTATACGGTTTTATTAGCAACTAATCAATTATTTTGTGTATATGGTGTACATGCTTTCAATTATATTCTCCTCCTTTATAAATATATATTTATTCTCGTCATACCGTAGATAATTTTCCCAAGACATAGGGAGTGCGACCTTCATATAGTCCTTGTTGAAGCACTGGGTTAGGGGCTTTGATCCAGGGGAGGATTATACAACTGTAAATTAAGAAATTTTAAGATTTGGTTTTGGCTCTTTAAACCGCCACTATAAATTTGAGTTCTGTACCTCACACCTAAACAATATCTCGTTCATTCATGCCCCTTATTTGTGCACACCTACCTTTCTTTTAGGAACTATTATATACCTTAATTTTCAATATTATACACCCTATGTATAGTTTTGGTCTAAAAATCAATCCCATTATCTAAGCTGTTGGTATTACAAAATATTGATGCGGAAAAATACCAAGCCCTTATCTTTTGTAAGAAATGAGAAAATATTAAATTTTAGTTTAGACATCCTTGAAGTTAGAACAATAAGAGAGGAGTAAAGGAGAAGATGTGGATCTTTACAAGAGCAAGGATTTTGAATTGGACGATAAGAATACATATTTCAAATTCAACTATGGTTGTGGTGCTGTTTATGTTGCACTTTCTGAAGCAGCGCGTGTGTAATTGCAGTATACTCCAAGGGGTCTGTGTAACTCACACTTTCCTGAATTTGCTTATAAAGTCATCTTGGTTATCAGAATATAGGCTGACATCTTTGTCCATGGAAAATGAACACCTTATTTTGACAAGCAGAGAAGTTTAAAATATTGGGCATACACTTGATGTTGGCCTTACCTGTTCTTATAATGAGCACTTCTTATTTTTATGCTTAATGTGCTATCGTCCTGCTACATTCTCATGTATGGCATTACTTGGTTAGAAAAAGATTTTTTGTTTACTCCTTTTATAGATCTGTACTTCGAACTTTTGTCATTCTCCGGTCTCAGCATATGTATTTTGCAGGTACAAGAACACAATCATCCTCACATACTTCTTTTACAAATTGGAAATACCTTCTGCAAACTCCCAGGTGGACGCCTCAAGCCAGGGAGAATGGTAAGTTCTTGCATTTCCTGATATGATCTGAAAATATTAGGTTTTATTTATCCCTTATGAACTTGTTTTTCTTTTGTTGTTTAATGTTGTGAGACAGAAATTGAGGGCCTGAAGAGAAAGTTGACCAGCAAGCTTGGTGCTAATTCACCAGCCCTTGTGCCAGATTGGCAGGTATGGACTCAAAACAGAGATTTTAAAAATGTAACTAAGGATAGATGACAGTTAACATTAGAAGTATGGGGATGGGAAATGGAAAGAGTTTCAGTCCTTTTGAACAGTTGAATAACAATGAATTGTCAGCCAAAAAGAACGAACAATGGTTTTTAGATTTTATTTCCATGGGCATATTTGTGATGTTCTCTAATGTTTTAATCAGGGATGCGGATGATAGTGTCAGGAACATGATTGAAACTCATCTCTCAGATCTATATAGGCTCCCAAATTTTTTTGATGTAATATATTTGATATTGTTGAACTACACTTGGTGCAGATAGGTGAGTGTGTGGCGATCTGGTGGAGGCCAAACTTTGAAACCATCATGTATCCATACTGCCCTCCTCACATAACAAAACCAAAGGTGATATGTCAAGAATATGTCACTGAATGTGCAATATCTTCTTGATTCTGTTGGTCTATGCTCACAAACATGTGATTAATCTACGCAGGAGTGCAAAAGCTTTTCCTCGTTCACTTATCCGAGAGGGAGTACTTTGCAGTGCCCAAAAACCTTAAACTTCTCGCTGTCCCGTTGTTTGAACTGTATGACAATGTTCAGGTATCTTGAATATTTGCCATCTGAGAAATCGTGAATGTGGCAGTTATAATCCCCACCCTCCCGCTTTACCCGAAAAGAAAATATTGACATTTGTATATAACATAACTACTTTGTGCTGGTGCAGAGATATGGCCCCGTTATATCCACCATTCCTCAGCAGCTCTCCAGATTCCAGTTCAAAATGATCACTAACTGAATTTAAATCAGGATCTTCTGTCCTGACAGCATACTTTCGCTGTCCTTTAGTATTCTGAGAACAAGCCGAGTTTGTCCTTTGTTATCATTGCATAGACAGGATAGGGTGCCGAATTTGAAATTTAAGTTTCTGGAGAGAAACAGAGAGAGACTGGCCAGAGGTTACCTTTTGACATGGTTTCTATGTTACTTTGTTAGACTATCAACTGATGTATTGACTGATTCTTGTATTTGTACAAGTTACAACCTTGTGTTTGTCTTGAGTCCTGGTAGGTTACTCTTTGTACTACTAACAAGTAGTTAAGCTTGCCCTTGGAAAGAGCAGGGTGACCCGTGTCTGATCGCGGTTGCATCCTGATTACTGCGACACCAGGTGCTGCAGATGTTGTGATCCAAGTTGCCCTGACTTTGTTAGTCTATATTTCTATGACATTTTCAACTGAGTCTGTAGTTAGAGAATAGGATGATAGCCCTTGATTTGATTCCGCAAAAGATTTAAAGCCATAGCATCATTGTAGGATTTGAATGGAATATGTGTTTGTATGCGTTCGTTTTTGAAGGCCTGGAGTTGACAGATCTTAGAAATTGTAATTGGGATTTGTAACGTTTAACGAACTGGGCTCTGTAGGCGGGCTCAATTTTTTGTAAATTGAATCTTCATTCATGTACAAACAGTCTATGCAGTTATTTTTATAATTGCAGAAGATTTGGATCTTGAATTTTTGACTGTCTGTACACCATACTTGGTTGGTAAAGTGTAATGCCATCATGGGAGGGGAAACTACAAACCCCAAAATTGGAGTAGTTAGTTATTCAGATATTTGACAATGGAATTAATGTATTAAAAAGTATCAACTTGAAAGTATTAAAAAAAAAAAAAAAAAAAAAAAAAAAAAAAAACTTCATGCCATCACGTGGCTAATTCCATTTAGTGAATAAAGAGTTATGTACAAAGAGGCTGGAGTATATATTGTGAGTGATTTCTGATGAGTGAATCCTTTTCCCTTCTTCATTTCCTTTTCTGTTTCTAATTTATGTTATTTTCCCTGTTGCATTGTTTAGAAGTTTTGTCATATATATAACACAATGATATCGTATGAGTCATGTAGTCAACCTCTTTAACGGGATAAAGTTTCTTGTAGTTGTTTCGTTGCTAGATAAAGGTTTGGTAGCACTTAAAAGAAAGTGTTTTTGAGCCATACAAGACAAGATTTCTATGACATGTTTACCTCTTATAGTGTTCAATCATTTAAAATAAGTTAATCTAAATAATCACTAATGATTGTTGTCACTTTTGGTTTGATTACCATTGGCCATATATCCATCTTTTGATGTCTATCTTTACGTGTTATAGTGATGGCACAACCGAAATCTTATTTTTCTTTTACTCACAATGTGTTTTTGGCTAAAAACAAGTATTTTGATGTAAAAACAAGATTAGGTAAAGTTCACAAAACACAAAAAGGCTAAGACTCAAAAAATACAAAATGCAAATCTCAAATAGTACAATTTTTTATTTATTTTTTATTTTTTAAAAAAAAAAAAAAACAACAACACCATCAATATAAACCGTACCCCATATTAGTAAATAGGAAGCTAATCACGTCGCCGCGGCCACTGATCTTTGTCTCTCTAATTGCCCATAAAAATTACTCCCTTCAATCTTAATTATAAGACCAAGTTGATTTTTTTGAAGAGATTAAGAAAACTAATTGAATTACTTCACATCTTTATTTCTATTTTTTTCCCTCTAAACTAATTAATTTGACTCGATAAACTAATATATAATCTAAGGATACACAACATATGATAATATAATTAAATAATTTATTTAGTTTTCCTTAATCTCTTCAAAAAAAAATGTCAACTCGGTGCTTATAATTAAAACCGAAAGTAGTATTAATGAAGTTAACATAACATTAAACTAGACATTTCTTTTATTTCTTTAACATGAGTTCTTGTTTTTTGCCTGAGAAAGGTAATATAAGAAAAGACAAATGCAATGCACCAAGAAAGAGATGATCTCATAACCTAAGAATTTAAATTAAGCCAAAATAAACTAATAACGTTTTCAAAGTGACTTTTCAAGTCTTAAAATATTATTTACAATTTAGAAAGTCATATCTCTCCTTTATTTTATTTTCTTTTCATTTTCTTCTCTCACTTTTTGCAGCCACTCAAATCATTTTCCTGATGGCAAACCTCACAGCATTCTAATTTAAATAATTCATCATTGAATTAAATATTGCAATATAAATTAAGGAATTCATAGGTACTATGAACTCCATGAGATCACTCTGAGCTGTGACCCTGGGAGTAATATTCCTTCTCCACTTCTATCAATATACATATATAAATAATTAATTAATTATTAAAGAGTTTAATGATAAAGCAGGCTGAACCAGAGACCGAGCCATAATGTTTCTTCAATCAATATTTTATTGCAAGAGCCAAAATTACTATTTTATTTTCAGATAATACTGATTCGAGCATTAAACTGCAAAGTCATAATTGACTTAGGATATTAATAATGCTTTACCCAACTTTAGGATAAGTTTAATGGTTAAAATATTTACTCCCATTTCATTGGACATCCCCAACAAATATTTCTAACTAAATATATTGAAAAAATTGCACCTAAGTCCGAAGTTTAAAAAAAAAAAGAAGATAAAAATGCCCCTTAAAATCTCAAATTTATAGTGAAGTCTAGTGAGACATTTTTGTAATATATTCTAAATATGAAAATTCCAAAATAACTCTATTGATTAAAGAAAGAGAGGGAATTGATGATTGATTAAGGATATTTTAGACTTCTTACATTTGGAATATATTGTGTTTAGAATATATTACATAAATGTCTCACGAGACTTCATTGCAAAGTTGATATTTCAAAGGACCTTTTTATCGTATTTTCTCTTATTTAGGACTTAAGTACAATTTTTCTAAAGATATTTTTCGTTAGTTTAAAAATAAAGTTTGTGTTCACATTTGATTTCGGCTTTAGAACCCTTGGTTGGGCTTATAATTAAGTCAATCGTGTAACAAAAACTCGTGATAAACCTCTCTACCCTATGATTAGGTCAAAATGCAACAAATTTAAACAATATTCAACATATTAAATTCGTCGGTTAATTAAAATATTCATACAAGAACACCAATTTAGGTAAACATTGAAAAAAGACTTGGATTGGATGGGGTAACAATTATTCTTAACGACTTTGAAAATTGAATTATTATTTTTTTTTTTTTTTTTGTAAAACTCAAAATTATTATTAATGTTTTCTTAAAATTATAAATCCAAAATATTTTTGTAATATTTACGAGACAAGCTTATGAATTGTGACTATGAGAAGTAATAACAATTTTTCTAAGAAAAATAAACTGATGATAATTTTGGCTTTCCAGACGAATTTTAACTTAATCCATAGTTTAGGTTAGATAAGCATAGGAGGCCCATCAAAACTAAGATTATGAATTAAATTAAAAAATAATAATTATAGAAATTAAAATTAAGTAAGATTATAAAACTAAATTTAAGATACTCCCTCCGGTCTTTAATATAAACATACTTTTATAGTATAATTTGTACTATAAAAATATTTCTATAATTAGGACCAAGTAGGTAGTATAATTTTTCAATGAACTGTATTGAAAAGTTGGTAACATGTTTATTCACAGTTGGTTCAGCTAAATTTCCTCATTTTGGATTAGGTTTAGACTTGACTATAGAGAGTTTATTTCTAGATTGTATGAGAATCTTTTAAATTTTATTTCTACACACACATCTAAACATCTTTAACATATTTGATGAACAATCGTCCTTCCTTTTTTTTATAAGCAACTTTTTTCTTGATAACACAAAGCGAATTGGTTGTTAATATTAGTTAAAAATAACAAATATTTTTAAAATGTCATGTTTCTGAGAAAATGAGTAAGAAAAATGAGAGATGATGAGTAATAAATGGTTAAACAAAAGAGAATTAGTGATAAGTGTGAGATAATTAATATAAATATATATATTTAATAGGGGTAGAAACAAAAAGTAGTTTAATTTTTTAAACATGAGAAAAGAGTTGCTTATGTTAATAACCTGTCCAAAAAAAAAAAAAAAAAAAAAAAATAAGCAAATTACTTATAGAAAGTAGATGAGGAAGTAACATTTAAAAAATCATCAAGAATTTCACGCTTAGCTTTAATTTAAAGCGTAAGTCTCTTAATTTTAAACATTTAATGAATTAGGACAGAGTCATGTGTCATTTAAAAAAGTTATTTTCTAAATATTATTTAAGAAGGAAATAATTAGATTATGAGCTCGTAGCACTGTTCAATGGGGCAGCCGGTGTCATCTAGAAAGTTGTCACCATCACTTTTAATTAATTAATTAATTAATCAATAACGTGTCATTTATCATAGTAATGAGTTGATTATTATACGCTTAAACAAATATAAATTAATTATACATCAATAAGATATATGTCATATTGTGTTTTTTGTTAAGGGGGCATAAAGATTTTAAGCATCAAGGACTTAAGAATTTAAGCATATCCCAAAAGTGAAGGGGTTGATTCTTCTGATAAAAAATCAAAAGAATAGATCTAATGATCAGTGTACAAAATATTAAATATTAAATGTATAAATGTTTTAATAAATAATTAAATGTATCACTTGATGATGCAATCCCTTGATGATTGAATAATAATTTGATCCTCATCATGTCATGCACGGCCCCAGCAAATTGTATTTTTCTTATAATATATTAGTTTTAATAATGTCAAATATAGATGCCGATATTAAAAGTAAAAAGTTTGTATAATGTATTTATTTCCTACATTGTGTAACTACTGTATTTAATGTGAAACATCTTGTAGGTTATTCAAGCAAAGAAAGAAGATATTAGAGAATGAAGTTATCAACTGTAGTAAGAAGAAGAAGACAAGAAAAGAAAGAAGTTATTAAGCTAGATTGTGAAGAATAATCATCACAAAGAAAAAGAAGGAACGAAGAAAAGCCTTCATCATATTGGTCAAGAAAATAAAGAAGTTATCTAGTTTGGTTATATAGAATAATCATTAAGAGGAAAAATAAGAAGAAAGAGTGAAGAAAAAAATAACATTCATCATATGAAGTCAAAGAAAGGAAGAAGTTATCAAATTAGAATGGTTAAAAAGATAGGGAGAGATTGAAGAAATAAGAACTTGTAAGATTTAATGGGAATATTGGAGGTCTCTATGATCAAATGAAGGTTGGAATGACTCAATTCAAACTTAAGATGCCTTATATGAAAGTTATACCAATTTCACTTGAATTGCACCTCTAGAGATGACCACTCCGTTGTACTTTGTTTGACAGAGGTTTGCTATTTTGGGCGAATCTCTCAAACCACTCATCCAATTTCAATTTGTTTCATGTGAAACTAGACTTAAAATGTGAGTATGTGACACACATACACCAAGATTAAGCGCAACATATTTGAAAAAAAAAAAAAAAAAAAAAAAAAAAGGATCTCAAAAGTTGACATTGAAATTTCTCACATTATTTTTAGAAGAGTTCAATAATTTAAATGTATCTCACAAAATACATATCCGATTGAGGTGAAACTTGTTGCATATGAATCAAAACTCAAAATTCACTTCACATAAAGAAAGATCAAGCTCAAAAAGTCTTAGAAGAAAGAGACATGGATCTTAGAACTTGACGCTCAATGTTTTCATGATGTTCCAAAACAACTGTCATTCTTTGGATCATAACTTTTAGAATACAATGAGTTTAGGATTGAAAGTTGTTGCATATAAAACTAGACTCAATATACATTTTAAAGACATCAAGATCAAGCTCAACAAAGGTCATTTGAAACTTGTTGCATATAAAATACGCTTTATGATATATGTCATTTGGATTCTAAATGAGTTTATCATTAGCTGATCACTCAAGTGATGTTTCAAGTAATCTATAAGATCACTTGAGTAATTCCATTTTATGCATCACTAGCACGCCACTCCATTGATCCATCCAGTGCTTTGTATGATTAAGAGAAAATCACTCAAGTGATGCTTTTCCTAAAATCAAGCATCACTTTAATACTTCTAAAAAATCATTGGAATGATTGTCTAACTTGTTCTTCTTGCTTCTAATCACTACAACTCTTCATTATATTAGTGCTTAAGTTTTTTTTAGATAATCAAACAAGGATTAACAGGAAAATTGGGAAAAGCACTTTGTGTCAAAAGTATTAAATGCGAAGGACATTCAAATGAACGACGGACATTCTCTCTGCTCTAACGGCTAATTCCTTAGACATAAAGAATGTCCAAAGCTCCAACAACTATTTCAACTGTCATATTTTGTAAGTCTCAACGGGAAGAAGAAAAGCTCAACAGTCATCAAGCTTTATTAACTATAAATAGAAGAGCTTTCAAAATCGAAGTAGCAGAGAGCTAGTGCATAAATCATTAAAATGCCAAAAATCTGATTTCAACATCCATCTCACACACTCTCTGTTTCTTTGTGTTTGCATAATATACTTTAAAGAAAGATTATTTGTTTGTGCTTTAGTGATTATCATTATTCACTTATGAAAGAAAAGGTTTATTGTAATCTGTTGTCATCAAAGTTGTATCCTTATGGTGTGTAAAGAGGAGTTCTTGCCTTGGCATGAGGAAGTTGAAGTTGAATAGACTGAGAGTCTATGATTTGTCGCAGGCTTCGCAAGTGCCCAGCTACACTTGTGGGATTGTAATGACTTTTCTTGTGCCCGTATTACACAAGAAGATAGTAGATTGAAAATCTCAAATGGAATTTAGAGATTGGACATAAGTCATTAAGGATTGAACGAACCAATATAGATTATAGTTTGTATATTGTCTTCCCTTATTTCTTATAATTCCATCATTGGTGACTGAATATTTCCGTATGCATTTATGATTCATTATTTACATATCGATTGCTTTCATTAAGATACGAAAAAGTTTTCCAAGGAATTATTTCATCAACTTTTTATCAACTTATTTTTAGTACTTTTAAAGTTCTTTATTAGGGATTTTCCCAAAACAATAACTCTGTGCTCCTTTTAGAAGGGACAAATGCATGCGTGGCAAATATGAATAGTTATTTATAATTTTCAACGGAATTTTTTTATTATTTGGTACGATTTCGTGTATGTATTAGGTTAAAATTTTAAGAAAATATCACTAAATGTACGAATTGAAGAGTTACGTGACAAATCTCAACAATAATTGTGATTCCTTGTTGATTTCAACAAGTAACCAAGTTATTAAATTATTAAATAATAAAATCCATAATTATTGAAATAATAAGTATTATATAACTCCCGTGCAAGCGCTGCAAGATGTCAACAAGTCAATGGTTTCTTCATAAGGGCAAGTTACATGTAGTAATATTTGGGTGTTTGTATTATAGTTATTTAAACTTCTTCAAACAATGATTATATTATTTTTGAGTTTGTGCAGATGTTACCATCTAATTACTGTAAAGTAGGTTGACAAACTCACGAGAATATAAGCAAATTTGTTATAGCAACATAAACTTGAATTGCAAATTTTAAATAGTAAACTCACAAGATTACTTTTATCAATGTTATTTAAAGTGTATGATTAAATAATTAAAATATAAAATGGTAACAATTTGATTTAAATATATTTCAAATCAAAATCATTGAAACCAAATCTATCATCATTCATAATTTGAAAATGTAATATAGGTTTAAGAGTACATTAACATGATTTTGTAAAAAAAAAAAAAAAAAAAAAAAAAACACAGTAAATTTGTTGGTGAATATGCAAGTTTACTCAAGTTTGCAATTAATATGAATTTAAGAGTGAATTAATATTTTTTTGTAAATTAGAAACGAAAAAAACAATAAACCTGAAGGTTCAACTCATAAGTTTGATAAGGGTCGGTTTCTCTCCTTGGCATTTTTTTTCAACGGAAATGTTCCCTCCTCATCTTTAGATCTAACTGTCCAAATCTTGATCCAAGAGTTTAGCAATCTTTTCAAAAAACCGCATGCGGTAAAAAAATTTTACGCTTGACCTTGGATCGATTTGGATGGTCGAAAAACGCACCTTAACCCTAAATGACAAATGAAAAAAATGCGATGAACTTCATTTAACTCATAAGTTTGATAACAACATTTATGAAATATCTCAAGTATTCTTGATTAAAAAAAAAAAAAACAACAGCTCAACAACAATTTAACAAGTAATAATTAAACTTATAACAAAGAAAGTGATTAATTTCAGTGAAATTTTTCCATGGTAAAAAATTTAAGTGAAATTTCTTGCTAAATATCTAGGACAGCAATAGTTTAACTAGTAACTATGTTAACATATCAAATAACAATAATATTGAAAGTAATCAGGTCATTTCAGAACAAAACTTAATTTCTAAATAGTCTCTAATGACTTCATAGAAATTAAGTCATTTCAAGGAATCACATGTATACATATTTTGGTGGTCTTTCTGTTTCTTTGTCCTTTAATTAAATCTTGGGAAAATTGTATTGATATCTCAAGCTATATAACATATCACTTAAAGATCCTATGAAATCTCCAATTTGCAATCAAGTCCCATGAGACTTTTGAATAATATAATCGGAATGTCAAAAGACCCAATTACCTTTAGTGTCATTTATCTTACCTGTCAATACAAGCACATGGACTTGTCAATAACCACCTATAAAACTTGTTAATGAAAAAACTATTGACAAGTCCATAGGCAACTATTGACAGGCAAAGCAGCTGACAAAGATACTTGAATCTTTTGACATTTTGATTATATCACTCAGAAATTTTATGAGAATTGCCTCCAAAATGAAGATTTCAATGGACGTTTTTATAATAGTTTTCCTAGTTTGGGACCTTAGTACAAATTTCCCTTAAATCTTAGGACTGCCACCTAGTCGTCATTTGAATACATCATCCAATCACAGCGGTTGCTTAACTGGTTATAGTCGGTACAGATTCTTTAGACAATTTTTTATCCCAAAATACAAAATTTTATCAAGCATAAAAAAAAAAAAAAACGAATAAATTACAAATACACATAAATAGCTCTCACCATAACACACGAGCTTCACGTTTATATATTTATCAATGATTTCTTTAGTTTTATCAATATTTTTAAAATTCAAATTGCTTAATTTTTCTTTACAAAAATAATAAAACTTTCATTTCTATGCAAAAATAAAATTCTTGATGAGTCTTCAATGGTAGCAATTTGTCTATTTCTTTCTACATTCATTCTAGGGTTAAGGTCCAATTTTGCCCTTAAAGTATGTGCTCATGAGCAATATTGCCCCTGAAGTTTTCGGCGTAGCAATATTGCCCCTGAAGTTTAAAAACGTAGCAATGTTGCCTCTCCGTTAAAAACCCTAACGGTCAAATTGCTAAATTTTTTTGGGAGCAATGTTGTCCCTGAAGTTTAAAAACGTAGCAATGTTGCCCCTCCATTAAAAACCCTAACGTTGACCGTTAGTTGGCCGCTAGACAAGCTTAATAACGGAGGGGCAACATTGCTACGTTTTTAAACTTTAGGGGCAACATTGCTACGCTGAGAACTTCAGGGGCAAAATTACTCCTGGACGCATACTTTAAGGGCAAAATTGGACCTTAACCCTTCATTCTATTTCACTTCACAATTCTGAATACAATTTGACCAACTTTTACCTTTCTATATCATCAATATCAAAATCAATATAAAATAAAAATACAGCAAACCATTCTGTTTATTGGTCAAATATAATCTGATTCAATCTTTCAATTTTCGTACAATACAAAAAGCCTCTATCTAATAATTTCGAATCGTTGTTTTTTTTCATTAAAAAAAAAAACTCTGAATTCTACCACTTGATATATATTTCAATTTCATTGATTTTTTTTTTTTTTTTTTGTATATATATAAATTTTAGGAAATAGGTTAGGCTCATCCACCATCCAAGGATAGAACAAAATCTCCCTTCCTTTTCTAGGTAATATCAATGTTGAGCAAGGCAAGTTTTATATTACCCTCAAATGTTTATCTAAGCATCTAGGAGCTAAGATGCTAACCCCAACACTTTAGTCAACTCTAGGATCGAACCCCTCCTTTTGGTAAGAGTGTCCAACCCCTTTAACCGAATGAAAAGGGCAAGTTGTATATTACCTTCTGGTTTACGATAACTTTAAACTTCGGATCGGGGTAATTTCATTAAAGATGAATACAATTATAGTGACAAAACTTAAATAACTAACTCATATGCTAGTTTAGGCTAGTTTTCTAGGGACTACTTTTCTTCATAGCTTAAATCACATTAATGAATATTTCATCATATAAATTTGCAGCCTCTGTAATTTTAACAGAAGAAACAGATTTGTTCCCTAGTCGGCAAGGCAAAAAAGTGTCGGCACCACAAGCACAAGGGCATGTTGTACAGTACAGAGCCTTCCATTTAAGAATAAATAAATAATCAACTTGAACTAAAATATATTTAAGCCATAAGTGTGCATTCAACATTCTGGTCATATTTAAATTTATCACATTATACATTATTATTGGAAGTATTTACCAACTATATACCAACCACCAAGAGTATGAAAAATTATGAGAGCCGTTGCTTTTGGGGGTCTTTGAGTTTAAGGTCTGCTGATTTCCCTTACTAATTATATTGATGATCTTTCTTTGTACTAAGAAAATTATGTAACACATTCATATTGGATACATACAATACTTAATCTACTTAAAATCTTACGAATCTCTATGGGGCACCACAGGTTTTTCTTTGGGAAAATGACACCAAAGTCCCAATTAAAGGAAATAATATCAGAAAAGTCCTATAGCTTATTCATGACAAATGAAAGAGTAACCTTAACAAGTGGAGGAGCTACTATTGACAAGTTTTGAGATTTTTCTGATATTATTTCCTTAATTGGGACCTTAATGTCATTTTCCTTTTTTCTTTTTGTTCTCATTCCAGGAAGGTAGCTCCATATATATACATACAACCACACACACACACACATTATACTTTAAGGTCCTAAGTTATTTTATTGCTTATTTGTGAGTTGGTAAGGACTTAAAAATTCAAGAATACAACTAATACCTGATTTATATATATGGATATGCTTGTCCACTATTTCCATGTCAAGATAGTCTGCTTTCTCTTTCTCTCTGTCTCTGTGTTTTTGTCTCTGTTTCGGTAGAATCCATTGAACTAAGTTTCTGAAACAGAGCACAATGGGGAGGCAGCCAACTGATAAGGAAAAACCTAAACACAGGAAAGGGTTATGGTCACCTGAAGAAGACAATAAGCTCAGAAACTATATCGTCAAGCATGGCCATGGCTGCTGGAGCTCTGTTCCCATCAATGCAGGTCCGTTCCTTCTTCTTTCTCTTCCCTCTTCCTGATTGAAATCAGATTGAAATTTGAAGTGTGCAAGTGTAATTTAAAGAACAATCTCTTATCTAGTATATGGGTGACTGATACATGTTAAACGGCTTTCTTTATCTGTCTGGTAAATTGTGAATGAAACTTGATCAAACACTAACGTGAGCAGACTTTTGACTGGCTCTGGCACCCATATATTTGAGTTGACCAATAAAAATTCTTCAGTTGAACCAAATATGTCAATATGTGTCAGACCAATCATAAACTTCATTAGAGATACAAGGTTAAAATGATCAGTCATCATTGTGAAATGACAACTTCAGCATTTTGATACTTACGGAAAAATAGACATTTTGGGTCAACAGTAGATAGATTATGCTTGTAATAATCAAGACGTAAGAGTGAAAAGATGGATGGTGACTTTTGGTTCAAGTAAGTAGTTATTTTTTATTCTCCTTTTATTAATGAAAAAAACTATTAGCTGATGGGGTTGAATTATATTAAATAAACAGGTTTGCAGAGGAATGGCAAGAGTTGCAGATTGCGGTGGATCAACTATCTAAGGCCAGGGTTGAAGAGAGGGATGTTCAGCAAACAAGAGGAGGAGACAATCTTGACCCTTCACCACATGCTAGGCAACAAGTAAGAAGTAAAACTTAGTCTATTTTCAAATTTTCATTAATTTCCAAAAATTTCAATTTTTTTCCTGTTCTGAAAATCTGAAGCCAAGAAAAAGTTTGCCCTGTAAATTTATGTCAATATCACAGGTTTAGAGTTCCAATTCAAGAAGTCATTCTTCTAAATTAACAGCAAGTGGGTCCTATTTAAGGGATAATTAAGAGGGAAAACCAATAGGTTGGTTAGTCAAACCATGAATTGGCATGCGTTTTCTTTTATTTTTAGTAGGGACAGATGTCAATGAATAATTGAATATTGAAGTAATTTACTAATTTTAGCCTACTATTCAAAACCCTAAATTTAATCCTTCTAGCACTTTCCAAATCAACCACCCTAATTCAAAGCATCAAATAATCTTATACTTTCACTTTCTAGAATCAACTTTTCAGAAAAAGGCAGCAGTTGCAGTTTTCCTTTTTTTATACTCCCTCAGGTTCTTAAAACAGAGCCCAATTGTGGAGTTGATCTTGATCCTAAATACAAGACCTATTTTTTATATTTGTCAATATTTTCTCAATTTACCCATATTGATGCTCCCCCAACCCCAACCAAGTAAAAGAGATGGGGGGAATTAAGTAAAATGATTAGGGTGTTTTAGAAAAACATATCATATTAACTACATTAACTAAATTCCTTAATCTAATCAAATAAGATAAATAGGTTTTATATCCTGAGGAAGTATTTCTTTTTCAGAAACTCTTTTTCCATTTTTGATTAACATTTCTAAGCAAGACAAAAATTATATTGATCAGATGGTCTCAGATGGCACAGCATTTACCAGGAAGGACAGATAATGAGATAAAGAACCACTGGCATTCATATTTGAAAAAGAAAGTGGCCAAGCCCAAGGAAGAGGAAATACAATCTCATAATAATTATAAACAAATGCAGTACGCTAGCTCAAGCTCAGATACCTTTGACTCTTCTTCTTCATCAAGTCAGAAACCAGCAATTCCAATCTCTGATCACTTCCCTTCTTTGCAAAACTGTAACTTCATCAAAGAGGTTGGTCAGAGCTCCTTACCAAAACTTCTATTTGCTGAGTGGCTTTCATTAGATCAAGCGAACAGTGGGATCCCTGCAAATTCAGGTGATGACCCTTTTGTGTTCGGAAATGGAAGTTTTGATCAGTACTCAGATTTCCATGAAGCCGCGATACATGGTGTATCAGAAGGGGGAAGTTATGGTGGGGAGTTTGATAATGGTCTAACAACCCAAAATGCTGCAGCAGCTACTGAAGTCTTCAATGCGCAGTTCAAGATAGCAAATCAAATGGCAGGAAATGGAGTCATCCATTTCCCAAGTTTCAGCATGAACAATGATGTAATGTACATATAGAAGCAGAGTTTCCAAAGCAGCTCAAAAGGGAAGAATAGTTTATAATTATACTTCACAGGAAAAAAAATCAACCTATATCAACAAACACACATACACACAACACACTTTCACTACGAAGTGTTTAGTTAGCCATTCCAATGAGTTCAACAGGATACCAGAAAAGTTTAATTTGACTGTTACTCATTCAGAGTTGCTTCTGCATACACCTATGGAATCTTGTTTCAGATTCCAGAGTCAACACTTTGTGTTTTTATTTCAATGATGTTTGCTGCAAATCTTGTACATCTCAGAGTTGATTTATATATTGTCCACGATATTATGAAAGGACTTGGGGACAAGAGACAACCTTGACGTTCCACATTAAAACAGCAAATAATATGAGATCCCAGGATCATAATAATTTGCTTTGAGTAAAAACCCATTTATATCCTCCAAAGATGACGTAAGTATCATCTAGCTCCCCAGAAATTTTTTACGAATCAGGAAAATTTTATTGCTTTTCCAAGCCCACAGAATATTTGTTGTTTGATTGATTGTATAACATTATTTTACTATCTTTGGAAGGATGAAATAGGAACAAAATCAGACTTTTGAGTGAAAAAGTGATTCAAACAAATAAACAAAAGCTTTGTTTGCAATCGGTGATGTTTGGGTTAACTAGCTTATTTTCTTAAAAGCAAATATGATCAAGAATTTGTGACTGTAAAATATGATCAACAAACAATCAAGGTAGGGCAGCTAATGGTTATCAAGAAAAGAACCAAGTACATATTTATATCCCAATTGGGGCAGATTTTATTATTATTTTTAACTATGGTTCACATCATCAAATCACGAATAGGAAACCCAGTACTAATTAAAATATTACCCACCAACATTATCCAAATGATTTATATGATATAAAATAGAGTTTTCACTTTCCCGGGAAACTAGAGTACAAACTCTATGACATATCAAAGTTCTTTAATTTTTCTCTCCCTTTCAACCCTCTCTCATGGAATCTATCTCTTTCCAAGTTCCAACACCGTATTTGTAACATATTACGATCATGTAAGCAAGATATATCCATGAGTCCTTCAAATACTAAAGTTGAATCATATTAGATCCTTCTCATTAATCTTGACATCAGTAATATCACCGGCTTGAAATTATAAAGTAGTCTGTGAGGACTAAGCTAGCCCATAATAGAACCATGGAAGCAACAACAGTGATCATAATAGGAGTCCATTTCAGTGCAATCACCTGAGCACAAAGGAAGAAAAATGTATAATGACATATTTGTTCTGCTTTATTGTCAAGAAATTGAAAGAAAAGAAGAAAAATGATCAAGTTAGCCCACTTCTTAGTCATTATTAGAAGCAGTTTATATGATACCTCAAGGCAAGGAGAACCCCATATAGGGGATGCTGATGGAGGAGTTGCAGGCAATCTTCCCACTGTTTCTGTCATTACAAGATATTTATTACTATATCAAACAAAAGGTTGAATATTTATGCCAGTACGCTGGAGTTTTACTCGATTTTCATTATGGTTCTTTTAGTTTGGCTTTTTGTAATTGGGTCCTTATACCTTTAATATTTTCAATATGGGATCTAATGATTCTTAAGGACAGAAATCAAATTTAAAAAGTGTAGAACTAGAGAATCAACCACAAACTTTTCAATTATAGGGATCAAATAAAAATTGGGAGAAATTCTGAGGACCATAAGATTAATTTAACCAAAATAAAGTAGAAATTGCTTTTAACTTTGTTCATGATTTTTTCCAGTGAAAATAATGAGAGGCAATAGGTAAACGATCAAAAAAAAAAAAATCTTACCTGAACTTCTTCTTCCTAAAATGTTGGACATATCTTCAGTAACAACATCCATGTCTTGTCTCCGATTCGCATTAAGCTTTGAAAGGTTGGCCTGAGTTCTTGTATCAATGTATTGTCTTCTAATATTTGCAATTATACCATCTGGCATTGAAATTGTAATATTTTTGCCAAGAGAATATGTATAGGTTGTGTAAACAAAAAAAAAAAACAGAGAGAGATCTGAAAAAAAAATTTCCTCTTTATTTCTGTTTCTCTGCAGCCAAACATTAACTTTAAATGCTAGATGCCTATATCATTACAGATGTGAATGAAATTACCAAATTTGACAAAGCTGTATGGCCTTGTGATTTTGTCTGTGAGGGTTTTATCAAACTTGTCAAACTCCTTCTGTAAATCTTGTAGATAATGGAAAGCCAGTTTTCTTGGGTACGAAGAATCACACAACACAATGAAAACAACTCCATTCTCGATCAAGCAGCTTAATCAATACCAACATATAATCAATTGTAGTTAAATTTCTTGCACCCAAACTTTCCAGGGAAAAATCAACTAAAAAAACTTTTTAGAAAATCAAATCTATATTGCTTAAGCCTTAAGCAAAGTGGTTCTACAAACTCAGCTTCTCGTGAGAGGATCATTAAGATGACACACTAAAGAAAATTTGAAGTTAAAAGATAAGAACGTGAAGAATATGAAGCAGAACAAAGCAGCAATAAAAAAATCAAGAGTTCATGTCAAGGAAATATTTTAATTAATCTATTAGTTTTATGTAATTTTTAATGTTGTCCAAGGCTAAAATTTGTTAACCAAGAAACGTGCCATCTTAAGCTCTAAACTAGCAGGAATTACGCAAACTCAGCCCAGTCACTAGCGTAAGAACAAACATTTTCATCACTGTTACGAGCATTGAAATTACTATTAAAGAAAGAGCTATACGGAGTCCCAAAATAGAGAAGAATGGATACTTGAAGCAGTGATGATCAATTCGAATGGTCATCTTGGAGGCCGTCAACGATCCTCTTGAAATTTCTTGAAGGATGATTTGTGCTTGTTTCTGGTAAAACGAAAGATACCCATTTTCTTGATTCACATATCTAAGACCTTGAGCTAGAGGCAATCCGTCACTGACCCTTCCTATTATTGTCAGCTTCACCATTTCCTGAATCCTGCTTCAATGAGGTATATGGTAGATGAAGAAGCAGAAATTAGGGGTTTTTATAGGGCGCATTAGGTATTAATGAGGTGAGTATTAGATAACTTAAGGAACAAGTGATTCTGAGTATTTGCAGAAGAAGGAAAAGGAAACATGGTGGGAGAAGAAAAGATGAATGGGGTGGCAAAGTTAACAGGTGGAGTAAACCCATTTGGCACACAAACAACACCATGCATTATCTTTTGCCTTCTTTTTCCATCTTTTTCTTTCCTTCCCATTTTTTCAGTCATTTTCTCAAATTCAGTTATTTAGTTGGAAATTTTGTATTTATGTTTTTTTTTTCTCTAATTAAATATTTTTATTTTATTTTATCATTAGCCTCCAGTAATTTTTCTCAGTTAGCACTAGTATCTCCTGTACAGCAGCTAATTATGCTAACAAAACAAATTTAAGAATTTAATTAAGAGAATCACGCATAGGTATTAAATTAAAAATTGAGGGAAAGTGTAGTTACCTATAAGATGATTTTCCCAGTTTAATTTTATAATTTCATTTTCTAAGGTCCCCAAATTTTATCAATCAAATGTGGAATATCATACTAACACAGTATTAATTTAAGATAAAGATGCATTTTTTCTTTGTTTTTAAAATAAAAGTAAAAGGTGGTGGTCTCCAAGCCACATAGAGCTTTTTTTTTTTAAAAGTTAAACAATATTGGATTATTCATTCATTTTTGTTTTCACATTAAACAACCTCTCTCCATGTTTGGTCTGGTCACTGAAAATGCATATCAATATTCCATTGACGATCCTTGGATGAGTCAAGCAGCATTATTAAGCAGGATCTTGCACATTTTCTCACATCTTTTGTTTTTGTCAGAATAAGTTTACTGTAAGTTACCCAGGATGATTGAACTTTTAACTCTTGTCCTTCTATTAAGTCTGGTTTATAACTCTTTCGTTTTTAATATCATATCAATTTGATCTTGATTTTTTTTTTTTTTTTTTTGGAAAAGAAAAACGACTTATCCCTCATCACCTTCCACCTAAATTTCTAACCAGTTGGAGATTAATTAAGAATGAAAAAAAATTCCCTTCAAGACTATGTGAGTACTTGGCTACCCAAACAGTAACGGAGTTCTGTTCTCTTGATACACAATTATTAATAATGACCTGCCAATTCTTATGAAAAAACAATCCAGATTTATGAACTATATGACTAAATGTATGGGAATTCTCACAATAATTAGGGATGACAATATGGCAGTCCTTTAACTACTGCTTAGACTATATAAAATCTTGCCTAGCTTATTATAAAGCCTAGTCTGGCCTGAATAGACTAGGCTAAGGCTCACATCTATTTAGATAAGTAGGCCATGTTTATTTTTATAAGGTTTGATCTATTTAACTTTTTTTAAATTTTGTAATATCTCGATTTTTGTTTTACCAAAAATCCTATACATTGTGAATATTCAATAAAATGTCGGAATTGAACTATTATGAGGTTGATAATCTATTGATTATTGGCGATAAGTTAAACATGTGACAAGATGACCATTTCATCTAGGGCTCAATTTTCAGCCTAAAGGAAGCAAGAGAAGGGAATGTTTGTTATTTCGTCTAATTGGTACATAATGACCACGTGATCTTGACACATGATTTTGCATTAATGGACAATGAAAGTGAACACAAGTTAGCTTCAAACAAGGCTATATTTTCGGCTTAGTTATGAGGGAAAGAAACAAAGGAATGTTACATGTTGTCAAAGAGAAAGAAGAACAAAATTAAGAGTGTACAAGTATAAGCCCATAATTGGCGCTAAGTGTCAAAAGAAAGAAGACCAAGAACAAAGAGGCATTTTGACCCATGATCAAAACAAATAAAGAGGCCCTAGAGGCCTAGACACTCCTTAATTTTAGGCCAAGAAGAGTGAAAGGCAAGAAAAGAATGATATTTCATGCAATTAATATCCAAAAATGCCAAGTATCATGCAAGGGACACCTAAGCCCTTTATGTGTTTAAGGGAGTGACACCTAAGCAAGAACTTTAATGACAAGATGACAACCATGTGCTCGCAACAAGCAAGAATTTTCGGCCAAATGAAGTAGGAAAGAAGGAGCAAGAATTAAAGTTAAGAAACAAGTACACTTGTCTTGAAATAGAAGAGACAAGAAGAGAGTAAAAATCATGGGAAAATGACACTTGTTCAAGGCAAAATTTTGTTGCACAAACAAGCTAACATTTTGGCCAAGTGTAAGAGGTTAAGAAGAAAATTAATTGCTACACATGTGGAAAAGAAAAATAACCTCATGACACTTGTATTCAAGATGAAACATGTTGGCTTAATTATAAAACACCTAAGCCATGCAATTAACCTCTAAAACACCAAGTGTCACCTTGTGACTTAATTATAAGACATCTAAGCCATGTCCAAAATACTAAGAGTCATTTTGTGGTGAAATTCCAATCAATAATAAGACAACACTCAGCTTTGATAAAAGAGAGAAAAGCCGAAATATTTGGGAAAGAAGAGAGAACGACAAGAAGTTAAGGTAAGTTGCATATACACTTACAATTTTTCCTTTCATCTTCTTGAATATGTTGTTGGCTCTAATAAACAACATATGTATGGTGTTTTCATATGGAAGGTTGAAAGTTTTGAAAGAGAAAGGGAGAGGAAGTTTGTCACAAACCCAAAAGATCAAGCCAAGTAGGTAAAAGATCTAACCTTCTTTTGAGTTATTTTGTTGTGGTTGGTTTAGAAGATGGTTTTTATATGGTTTTCTTTGGTTTTGGAAGCATGAAACTCTAAGGGATTATGATGCCCAAATTTATAAAAACAAGAACCAACGTGGTTTAAGGCCAATAACCCCAAACAAAAGACAAACTAAGGCTAAAATCATGATTTTTGTGAAGTTATAGTGAAAAGTTGTTGTTCTTCATATTTTTGTAAAATTTCATTCTGAACCAAAACTCAAGAAAACAAAGTGATTTTGATGATTTTAATATTACCAAAGTGTTTATAACAAAAAATGGAGTGGGAGTAAGGCTAAGAATGATTTTTAGAAAGCAATTTGATACATAAAATCATAGACTATGCAAATCTTAAAACTGCCAGTTTTAAATTCCTAGGAAGGCAGTCAGCTTGAGAACAATTTTTGAATACGTAAAGGGTGTTCAAAGGTTATGAAAGTTTTAGATTTAAAGTAGACAGAAAGAGCTTTAATTTGATTGGTCATTTGAAGTTTTTGGAAACTTCAAGGAGTTATAAATTTTACAAATTGACCCAAGTTTCTGGAAGTATAATCTGAACATAATTGAAAGTTAATTATTCGGGAATGACACGATAATTTCTAGCTATTGTTTGTATTTTACTATGAATATGGACATGAGGGACATGTGACTTTTGGAATTACCTCATTTGAATTTTTATGCAATTAATTGCGAATTTTCAAATTTTAGTTAAAATTCTAACCAGAAATTGATAAAATCCAAAAATAAGTATAATAAAAGTAAAAAAATGGATGACTTGTGCTATAAGGGTTATAAGGGGCCAAAAGTGATGAAGATAACCCTTTCAACATTTTAAAATCATATAACATTTATTTTAGTACCATATAAAATTAGGGAAATTAATATTGACAATGGTACTATTATAGGAGTCATTTGAAATTCTCAAACGTTGGGGAATTTTACTAACTATTTGGAGACCAGGTACATAAATGTACAATAACTTTAGTCTTCTATGTTTTGTGTGTCTATATATGCCTATTTGAATCAAGATTGTGGAACTTGTGTTTAGGTCACGCTTTGACAATGACATTTATTTACATTCAAATTTCTATGAATTATTCTTGTAATTCTGTATATTTGTTTTCCTAACGCTGTGGATTTGGAACTTGTAGGGCCCTGCATTTGTTTAGGACTTGTAGGGTCTTGTGTTTGTTTAGAACTTGGAGGGTCCTTTTGCAGTTAACATGGCATACATTGTATGTTGTTTAATATTGTTGTTCATTTGTTGAATGCTGCATTATTTTTTAAATTGTAATTATCTATCATATATTGATTATACTTTACATATGGGATTAACTATTACTCTAAAATTCAATTTTGAATTTCAAATCTAACTAAAAATTCAGGAAGTGGATCTGGATCAAGGGGCAAAGCAGTGAAGTAAGGAGGTGTGCTGAAGCATGTGCGTACTCAAGAGGAGTCTTAATTTACTATTTTGTTGGACTATATTAATTTATCAATCGAATTTATTTTGCGGATGACTGTATACTATCTCATAAGGGATTAAATTTAACTTACAACCTCGATAGTTATTAACCTTTAACTAAGTTATTTAATTACATTCTATTAGTACTCATTCATCCAAACCAATATGCATGCTTTGTTATGCCAATACTCTGATATATGACGGTAGATATAAGATGTGTTACAAATTTATACAATTATATAAATATATATAATAGTATCTAAATAATTTTATAAATAATTTGTAAATTTACCAACTTAACCTTAATTCTAAGTTTCACATCTCATAGTTATTACACTCAATTTTTGCTTTCGCATCAATCATTCACCTTACCTCTCTCCTCTTCAATCACTTGAGATGGCGATGCAAATGTGTTATCCACTAAAGTAGTAATAATTGTTATAAGTTTATTTTAATACCAAGTGAAATCTTATCATTTGAGCTAGTATGAGGAATTTGTTCAAATTAATGTGGGAAGAATAAAAGAGGTAATATTTAGTTTTACATGTTGTTTATTATGCTTGGTCGATTTCAAAAAATATATCTCATTAGTCAACGGACAATTAGTTTTTCTTATTCCTATTTGTTTGGACAATTGTTGTCACTAAATATTACATGTTCCTCACAAATATTACAATGAGAATATATATAATAAAAATGACATTTTGGTAATTATATGGTTTAAAAGGCTCCTACATTTTAAGTATGCCTTCAAACATGCTTTAGGTCCTTAAATCTAGGTTTTGTTCAGATCCATCCTTTGACCCTCATATTCTCGGTTCTCACCCGGTAAAAGACTATTTCCACCCCAACTTACAACCTTTGGCGTTCATCATTTACCCTCTTTATTGATAGAGTGATTAAACTTATATTCACTCTTCCAGTTTCTACAGCAACTACTGAAAGATATTTTCTACTATAGAGATAATCAAGAACATGTTTCGTAATAGAATAGAAGACTAATTTTTTTATGATTCTTTGATTACATACATTAAAAAAGAAACTGTTTTGAGTTTTGGCATTGATTCAATTATATATGAGTTTAACAATATGAAAACACATGAAGTATGAGTTAAGTGAAGTGTAATAAATTCCTTCTAATTTTATATATATATAAGGTATGTATTATATTTTAAGTACTTTTTATTTATGATATAATATTTTTAATTTTCACCCCGTTATTAAAATTCAAGACCAAGTCCCTAACTAACAAGAATAAGGGGGAAGGAGATACTCTCCTTATCCTTCTTCTCATCATTTTCTCTTATTGGCTCCATCTGGGCCATTGATTGGGAAAATGAGAGAAAGGTTAAAATAGTACTATGTTGATTGGATGGATGTGATATAGAGACCATGAGAGATAATGAGAAAAAGATGATGAGAGAAACCCAACCCGAATAAGGGGCCATGAATGATTCGAATCATTTGAACAATGGTTGGAGGGACTCTCAAAAGTTTACACTAGCAGCAGGAGACAAAGTCCCATCGAACATCTTGGTTGCGAATGAGACCATCCCATCCACTTTTGCAATATTCGGAGACAATGGTGAAACAGACTTGGGTAACATGAATGGCACTTCGAGTGTGATAAAGATAGAGCTTATTTCAGATACTAGATAGATCAGAAGCGAAATGGTTTCCTCATTCCCCAGGTTTTGTGCGGTTGGATGTGGATGGCTCCCGTAATGCTAAAGGCCAGGCAGCTTGTGGGGGAGTGATTAGAGATCATCAAAACAACTGGATATGTGGATTTCAACTGAAGTTAGGGCATACTACCCCAACTGCTGCGGAAATCCATGCTATCCGCATGGGTCTACTACTCTGTAGACATCTGAGACTAAGTAGGATCAAGCTTTATACCAATTCTTTGGAAGCAATACATTTGCTTTTGATTGATTGTGGGCAGGTACATCCATTGCAGGATGAGATTCAAGAAGTACGATCACTTATCCTATCAAATTGGGATCTTGAGATCATTCATGTGTATAGGGAAGGATTAAGATGCGCAGACTATCTAGCCGAATGGTTCAAGAAAACAACAAGGATTTTGAGGTCTTATTGACACAACCTTTTGCTTGTTTAGATTTATTTAAGCTAGAATGTGGTGAAGTTTCTCGGAATCACAACGAGATTGTCTAATTAGTAGACGCTTTCTACTTTTTCAAGCTTATTGCTTGCCTTTGTATTATTAAAAAAAGAAAAAAAAAAAGATAGAGCTTATTTGGGATACGATTTAGTTTAAATATTGTTTTCAAATTTTATATTTACATATATGTTTATATTTGTTCATTGAAGTTTGAAAACTTAAGTGTTAATGTGTTATTTAGTGTTTACAATTTTTTTATATTTAAATAAATCAGCTTTTCAATTATTTCAAGTTTCAGATTGTGAAATTGATCTTTTTACAAAAACATATCATAACCTACATCACCTTAACTATTAATAACTTTTATGTTAACTTCAATTTACAACATGCCACTACAATAAAAATGAGCTTTCAATCCAAACCAACTAAACAAGTTTTGCGTTTTTCACAGGTAGTATTATATGTACCTTTTTGGGAGGGTGTTGAGAGGCATTAAAAGTCCAGTAAAGGGGGAAAAACTCAATTATTATCATTTAAGTTTAAAGTATAGAAAGGACATTTGGAGTATAAAAGAATACCACTCTGATCTTATTTATAACTCCTTTTTGACTAAAAAATTTGGTCATATTTATACGTCCCTTTTGACCAAATAAATGAAATTGTGACAATTTTACCCATATTATTGTACCAATGAAAATAAAGAGAGAATAAAGAGTTGAAAGCGTGGACCTATTCACGAGAGGCGGACCTAGATTCAATGTTGGGGGGCAAGTGCCCCCAAAAATTTAGGATTTTTTCTTTTAATAAAATTTTTTAATTCAAGTTAAGGGAGTTTGAATTAATAACTTTAATATAATGGTTTCAAATTTCTATTAGCATGAGCATTATTTTTCTACTTTCCTTGAATTAATACATGTTTGAATGATTGTCCACCCTTAAATTAAGTGTTAACCCTTAATACATCAAGATTGCACTTCATAATCAGATGGGAGATGAATGGTTGAATGATTGTTTAGTGCCTTATATTGAAAAATATGTATTTGATGATAATAAGGCAATTATGATGGAATTCCAAAACATAAGACCTAGAAGAATGTCTTTGTAATTATTTTTTTTTGTAATATGGTTTTTTTATTAAAATATATGTAAAGAATTTATTAAGTGAATCTTTCATTATAATTTATGTAATATCATTTCTAACTATTTATTACTTTTCTAAATTTTTTGTAAAATAATTTCCTCTCTTATTACATCATCAATATTCACTTGATTTCATAAATATTTTTTTGATATATATATTTTTTCTTATTTATATTCTTTTGTTTTTTAATGAATTTAAAATTTCCTTTAAAAAAAAAATAAATCCCCCTACTAATTGTGCCCCCTAAAATTTCCTGGGTCCGTCTATTCATAAATAAGGGTAAAGTTGAAAATTTACCCCATAATCATTGAGCTACATACCTCTCCTTGGTATGTGTGATTTGATCAAAAGAGATTTATAAATAGGACCAGAGTGGTATATTTTAAATCTTGCAAGATATGTACTCATATAGCTTTGAAGTATAAATCCGCATAGTTGGTGCAAAAATGGCTATACATAATCTCATCGGAGAAATTCACAGATGTGGATCTTTTTAAATGTAAATGAGGAAACATAGGTGATGAAAATAATAATAATTCATTTGATGTAACATTCTTATCAAATATACCTACATTATCTTTAATACAAATAAATCATGTTTGTGATAGAATTAGAAACTAGCTTGTTAGATATAAGTGATCCAATTAACAATGTACTACCGTATTATTTAGTATCAACCTATTCATTTATATTTTTGTATGCATTCTAAATTATATACAATTTTATCCATTAAATATATTTAATTTAATTAAGGACATTAGTATTTTTTCATTTTTTAATAATAATTTAGATTTCTTTTATCAAATTTTATGTTTTATTTTTTCCTTTCAATTATTATAATATATACAAATAATATATATATATATATATATATTTTTAATAAGATTCTTGACCTTTTGAGTCATTTTTTATTTCAACATGCTTTTCAATTAAAAAAAATCATTTCTGCTAACATAAATTCAAACATAAATTATATTTATATAATTTTTATCCTATCTTAACATTATAAAAATCAGATTGAAAAAGTTATATCTACCCCATTAATCCAAACATAAATTCCACCTCATAATTTGATACCACTTTCCACGAGGGTAGGCAGGTCAGCCATATCATCATTGTTCTGAAATAGCCTTTATTGAAAACCTGTTGTCGTTGAAAGGTGACCCGCAGACAATGACGTACTTTTCTAAGCTTCTCTGGCTCTGGACTATTTTAATGGTGCCAGTGACCTCTTTAACTGGTTTCTTCAATTATCTTGTTTCTTCCTTGGTGGTGATATTTAAATTCCTGCATGTACGGATTCATACAAGAAAGAGGAAACACGTGCGTACCTGTGTTTTGTTGTTCAATAATTCTTCATACTCCGCTCTAGGATTTTATTGAACCAATCGAGCTTCTTTAATTTGGGATCCTATCATCAAACCACATGCATTATCTTTGTTCCTTGTTTCTTCAACATTCTTTGTTCCTTGTTTCTTCAACTTGAGACGTTAGTTTGAACCTTGAATCTTCCTCGTTTTTTCTTCACCATATGATGCATTCGCTTGAAGTGTTAGATTTTGTGGGATTTTCCTTGGAAATAAAAAATAATAATAAAACCTCCCATCAAAATCACTGTTTCTTGCTTGGGTCCGTTTCCCTGCCATAGCAGAACTTGTGTTACTTTAGTGGGTTTACGAGAGTCTTCTGCCTGTCAAGTGTTTGACTAATTGCTTCACTGAAAGGTCTGTCGTTTTGTCCTGTTTTTTTTTTTTGATCATTTTCTTCTGTTGAAATCATATCTGTTTTGGTTAAATCCATTACGGGGTTTGCTTTCATTTTCAGGGGTTTCAAAATGTTTTATATATTTATGATTGTATTCTCATTTGGCTCTTTCATTTAACGCTACTAAGAAGTAAGAACCACAGTGTTAAAAAAAAGAAGAACCACAGTCATTTGCCTTACATGGCATGTTTGCATTAAATACGGTCCTGGTTCATTACGCCGCCCAATTGTACCATACTTGGGCATTTATAGCTCTCTGATTGTTTACATTACTTCCCCCTCACTGGGTTTTCTACTGCAACACTCTTCTTCCTTTTCTTCCTATGTTTCCTCCTCCTCTTCTAGGTCATTGAAAATAGATACAAAAAAAAAAAAAAAAAAAAGAACATAATTATATATAAAGTACTAAATCAACCTGGTAATGAGGGGGTGAAGATGGGGAGGTCACCATGTTGTGATAAAGATGGAGTGAGAAAAGGAGCTTGGACTCCTGAAGAAGATGAACTCTTAGTTCAGTACATCAAGAAGCATGGCTGTGGAAATTGGCGGACACTACCCAAGAATGCAGGTTCAGCTTCCTACACACCACTTTTGTTGTTGTCGTCGTCGTCTTATGCACTTACTTCTGTTACCTATAGGTCAAAAGTGGAGAAGCTTGTGTTTAATCTTGTCTTCAACAATTATATTTTGTCTTCGTTATCCGCATCTATACAATCAAGTGTGCGTGTGTGTCTATATATATATATATATATATATATGCGCTAGTTTGGGTCTGGTCAACCCTGCATCCCCAAAGTCAATTCTTTTTCTATGTGGGATCATGGGTGGGGAAGGTAAAGGAAGATTTACAGGCCTGGAAGTTCTGGAATCGTGGAAGCTAGGGTTAAATATTGTTTATGAAGACAATATTTCTGTTGCAACTAGACTTAAACTCACAGTTCTTTTTTTCCCCTGAATTTTAATAATGGCATTAGTGGATAGGAAAACTGATTTAGGTGATCCATCTCCATAATTTTAGTTTGCCTGAATTCTCGTCAAAGTCTTGGTTGGTGAATCTGTAGTTGGGACCTATAGAAATTTTTAACTTGCAAAGAGGATGTTTCTGTTTGACTCTGTAGTGCTATACTACTGAATCTTTTGAAGGCCGCATCTTCCGTAACTTCTTTTGCGATGAGATTTTAGTTATTTACTCCATGTTCTTAATGTGAGATCTATTTATCCTAATTTGATTAGATAAAGGAAGTTAGTTAAATTAGTTAATATGACGTATATTTTCTAAAACATTATAGTCATCTTTTTAAATTTTCTTGTTTTTCTCCTCTTTGATTATTGATTATTGTAGAGGGAGCATTGCATTAAAAAAAAGATTGACAAATATAAAAATAAGGTCCAATATCTAGAACCAAGATTACTCCCCGTCGTATATTTAAGGAGCTGAGAGAGTACTTAACAATCTGATGCTCAGAGAAAATGCGATTGCCAAGTTCTTTGTTAACTTCTTTTGGTTTGAGGTATTAGATTTTAGATTGCCAATATGATTCTCAGAGAAATCTCATTGCAGAGTTTTTTTATATGATGTTACTTCTATGAGAATTACAAAATAGAAGTGAATAAATTAATGACTATAGCTGTTTACTCTAATTCTATGAGAAGCCTCTGCATTTTTCTGCTCTCACTCTGTTTCTGGTTAAGTGCAATGCACTTCTTCCCCAACAAGCAAATGGAAATAACGTACAGACTACAGAGTAACATTTATAAATGGAAATACTGTTTCTGATAAATTATCAACAAGGTAAAATCACGTAATAATTCAAATTCAATTATATTAACATTTATTGCACAATGTAACCAATTTTATTGCCTTAAGCGTACATAGGAATACTTTACCATTCAATTGTATCTTTTCCCTCCAACAGTTGTTCAGAAAATTTTGTTGGATGGAGATTTTGATGTGGTGAGGATGGTCAGCAAGTTGACATATTCCAAAGAAGAAATTTTTTTGAAGATGGTATTAGTGAAAAAGAGAGATGGAAAACCAAGTTCATTTCATCCTAATGTCATTTATAATAAATAAACCTCAGGGTATGATTTATGATATTCTGCATTTCTGATTTCTCTTCTAAATCCAAGTATGCTATTTTATCAGAAGACTTGAATCATACTATTCAGTACTTCTTAATACTTATAACATGACTGCAACTAGGTCTACTTCGATGTGGAAAAAGTTGTCGGCTTCGGTGGATAAACTATCTTCACCCTGACATCAAACGTGGCCCTTTTACTAGTGAAGAAGAAGGCAAAATAATTCAACTTCATGGCATGCTCGGAAACAGGTAGTGTATTGATTCCGTTGCTAATTTTCTTGAGCACTCACATTCACACTACTTATGCATGATGTTATGGTGTTGGAACCAAAAAGAGAGAAAGGGAAAGAAAAATAGAGAAGAGAGGATTTTTTTTTTTGGGAAAGGGGGGGGGGGAAACAGAGAAAGATGAGAGAAGTAGATGACTTATCACAATTCACAAGTTTTAATCAGAGTACATCAAGTATACTGTAACATATAGGGTTAAGGTGCATTTTTGCGCTAAAACTAACCACTCAGGAGTGCTGGGTATTTGGAAATTTTTCAAGGGGCATTTTCGCCCTGATGTGTTAAGGAAGGAGCAAATTTGCCTTAATCATAAAAAAGCTAACGTTGACTATTAACTTTTTTAATAATAAAGGGAAAAATTGTTACGTTTTTGTTACTTCTAGGGTAAAATTATTTCTCTAAACTTCCGGATACCCAGCGCACCTAAGTGGTTATTTCCGGGCAAAATTGTATCTTAACCTATCACATATATATATATCTAGTCCTCACCTATCCCTACTGGTTATTTTAAGTAACCTGCTAACTAACCATTATTATTTCATACCATGCTCTCTGGAAGCTTCTTGTAGTCATGGGCTGCAGAAGAAAACAGTCATGTCTAGCCTCTTATCTTGAACCAACTGAATTGAATTGATGAAATTGTAGCATTTTAGTTGTAGTTGCAATGGATTTCTAGAGAATATTGCGCCCCTCATTCTCTTATGTTATTGTGCATGTCCTATCCAAAAGGAGCGAAAGATCTTTCATACTACCTACGGTTCTGCATATGAGGCTCAGTTGATTGATTTGAGGAGATTAATGAAATTAAATAAATTAATGTAAAGTATTTATATTTATCATTTTTTTTTCCAAACTAACTTACCTAACTTTACTTTCCTGATTTATAAATTTGTATATAATCTAATAATACATATAAATATTTTAGTGAAATTATGTAACGTATACTATAATTAAGTAATTTATTTAGTTTCCTTGATCTCACCAAATTAGTCAATTGGGTCTTATATTAAAGATCTGAGGTAGTATAACATTTCAGTAACAGTATTTATGATAGGAAATATTCTCATTTTTATTGCTATATAACTAATCTTCTTATGTTAATGTCTTGTGATTTTGCATTGGATGCATTAGATGGGCTGCTATAGCATCTCATTTACCAGGAAGAACAGACAATGAAATTAAGAACTATTGGAACACGCATCTGAAGAAGCGTCTCTGTCGCTCAAGTCATTCTCTTGAGGCAAAAGAGCCTTCTTTTGGTTCTCATCGAAGTGATGAGAAATATGAATCTTCTTCTGCTGTACGTCATGTGATCCAGTGGGAAAATGCCAGAGTGGAGGCAGAAAAAAGGCTGTCAATGGAATTGGAATCCTCATGTCTCAATCATTGTTCCAAAACTCACACACATTCTGATTGCTTTCTTCGACTTTGGCACTCCGAGGTAGGACAATCATTTCGCATGATCACGGTAAAGAAAGCAGAAAGCGACAGCCCCACTTCACAAGCAAGCAGTTTCTTTGCCAGTATGGCTCAAGAACAAGCAAGCAGCTGCAATCCGAAGGTTGAAGAAGGCACGGCTGGGTCAGATTCAGGTTCTCATGAATTTCTTGATGCATCTGATTCTGCATTAAAGCTCCTACTAGATATGCCTGATGGTAATTTCGGATTCTTTGAAGGATTGGAACAGAATGAAAACTTCCAGGGTCCTCTGCATGATAGATATGACTGATTCTACTGCATAAACTTCTATGGGAAAGGAAATGCCTTTATGAATAGAAAATTTTGTGCCTTTTTCTGTTACTTTTTGTATATGTAAGTCTAGGGACTAATCACATTCCAGCTGGTTTCCTCACATGCTCTCCATGTGTGGGACATGTTAGATAGTTTTGGGGTAAACTGAAGGGAGACTAGATAAAGCAGTGGCTGTCAATGTTGTTTGAGTGTCGTGTTGGTGGAGACTGAAAATTTCCCCCCACGCGTCATGTGTTTTGAACTTGACATATCTTACCAAGATAAAGCTGTTGCTAGAATTCAAAATTGCCTTCCACTTCATAGTTGTTGTAAAAGGAATTTTGCATGCCTTTTGATTGATTTCTATATTCGCATTTATTCTTATCTTTTTTCTGCTCCTCTCTTTTCAAGATTGATTAGTATAAACAGTTTGCGGTAGAATCTATTCGCTCTCTGATTGAGTTAAAAGTGTTGGTTGAAAATAGTCTTTCAATGAGATCCCAATCTTTAAGATCAAGTCTTCATTAATCCCTTTCTTTCCATCTCTGATTTTTTTAAAAAAGAAAAATTAGATTTTTTCCCCCTTGTGCATCCCCCAGCCAACCCTTATGTTATGGGGACTCAAGTGGCCCAAACTAATTTAGATTCAGATTCAGGTACTTCAAAGGCTCAATGAACCCTGAACATTGCTTAAGGGACTTAACGTCTCATCTCACTAGACCAACTGGACATTGGTAAATTATACTTAAGTCTTAACAAAAGTATGACAAACCTATGCTTATATACACTGTCATATATATAAAATCAACGGACCACAAAGTAAATTATACAATTTCTTCATGTCTCGAGTGAATGGAGCGCTTGCATCAACATTGATATACACACATAATAAATGAACATCAACTAAATTGCCAACAAATAATTCAAATTCAAATAACACGCATGTAATGACACGAACAAATAACACATCTTTAAGGACTTTTGAATAGTCAAAGAAAAAAACTTAACAACATTTCACCCAAAGAAAAAAAAAAAAAAAAAAAATTCAACATTATTGGTTTCCTCATGAGATATGAGGATTTTAATATCAGAAACAACTAAGGACCTTCTTTGGAGCTGTTCCAGTGGCCCTGAATTTTGCAGCTGATTCCTCTGCCTTGAGAAGATCTTCCCCTTTCTTGGCATCAATCATTGCCCTCTTCTCTTCAGCCGCCTTGTGGATAAGAGCTATTTTGTTCTTCATTTTCTCCACATATTCTGCCTTCTTCCTTTCAAGTTCTTCCTACTCACATTAAAAATTAGAAACACAGAGAAGAATTAGCAGCAAAACAAGATTTATTTAGAAAAAAGGTATGCAAACAACAATTTTCATTAATCTGCATTCTGATCAGTCAAAACTAACTTTCTATTTCTTTTATTTCAAAGACTTTTGTCAATTGTTTTCTCTTTTCAAATTTTATTTAAGGGGGAAAACAGATTGATTATAGAACAAATGAGCAGTTATAGAAGCATGGGCATTTGGTCAATGTTCGAGTGCCATATGTGTTGGTTGAGAGAAATAGTTTCCTCACCACATGGTTACGCGTTCGAACTGACATTGAGAGATGAGAAAGAGAACAAAGAAGTCTAGGCACTTGGTCCGTATCAGAAGTTATAGTAATATGGGTTTAAATCAATGGACAAACATTCTACAATTAATGAAAAGGAATGATTTATCTTACTTCATACTTCTTTATTTCAGCCTCAATGGTTGCTTTCTTGGTGTTCTCCCATGCTGAAATAGAGGATAACTTCTTGTGTGCTCTGCTCAAATAAGATTCAAATCAAATTCATATTCCTGAATGAATATCAAAAGAAACAAATATCCTGATTGAATATAATATTTAGTGTAATAATGCAAAAGCAGTCACTTACTTGTTCTCTGCTTTGGACTTTTCACTTTCCTCCCAAGCTTTGATCAGTGAAATCCTCTTCTCTGTTGCAACTCTAGCCAGCACTGTATCTGCATATGAAAAGGTTCATGTGTGGCCTTTAAATGTAAAGGATAAGAAAATGCATGAAGGGATATAAAACAGTTGAGATACCTCGATTTTGAGAACCTTCCAATGGTTTCTCTTCAGAAGCTTCATGAGGCTCTAGATTAATTAAGACAATAATCACAAAGATGTCATGATATCATGGTGACAGCTCAATACATAGGTTCTGATATACTGGGGCACAGAAGTTCTTATTTATTTACTTGTTTCTCTTGGGTATGATACCAGATACATGAGAGATGGTGGAAAAACTCCTTATTACAGGTACAGAGTGTTCGTAGGGTTAGACAACTTGATAATTTAAGAGGATGACCAAAATTATGATAATTAATCTAGACCTTCATTCACTCAACCACTTTAGCTGGCCTTAAATTTGAACATATTATTTTCCAAGATAGCTAAGATCAGGTTGATCACAGACACAGAAATTAGAGGATGAATGATGAATTATAAGCAGCAGCACCATTGAGAGAAGGTTGATATCTATTTTAAAAAAGGTAAACAATGTTTAGATGAAGGTACAAGTGAATCATATAATTACAGTGATCCTGTTTTCGAAATGCCCAAACCTCTACTCCTAAGACGAGTACGTGTTTTTCAGCTGAATGAGAACAGGTAAAAACCAGCCATGGTAAACTTATAAGAGAAGACAGAAATGAGTAAAAAGTTTAATAAAGTACTTATTAGAGAAAGAATTATGACTTTTGAGTCCCACATAGATGAAAAAGCCCTTCAGAAACTCTGCTGTACAAGAATAATTCATTTCATAAAAAAAAATAACAGAGTTCGTCGCGAATTAAACTCGAGAAATTCATTATCAGAAGGCCTTGAAGAACATAACAGCATGTATGACAAGTTAGATTTTAGAAAATTGGAGTGAAAAATTAACCATATATATATATACACACATGTGTGTGTAAGAAATGAACAGGGGTTTTCAAATAAGGACTCGTCCCCTGAACCAACCATAAAATAAACAGAGTAGCCATGGAACACAAACCCACACACACAGATTTATTATTTCCTTGACTCAAATTTTTTAGGGATTAAAAGATGAACGAAAAACGAGAGAAAGAGAATATACTCTCAACAAGAGCAAGAGCCTTGAGGTCGTCAGAAGGAGGTGGCGGAGTCACAGATTTCTCCTCTGCCACAACTTTTGGAGTCTCTTCAAGAGGCGGTGGCGGTGGCGGGTGCTGTGGAGGTGGAGTTTGCTCATGGGACGGAGGTGATTGTGGTGGTGGCGGTGGAGGCGCGTCATAAGATGGTGGTGGTGGAGGAGGAGGATCCGATGACCGGGATTCAGCCTCCTCTGGCTTTTTGAGTTGCTCCTCAGTCATGATTTTTCTTTCCTTCTTTTGAATTTAGTTGTGATTTCTTACAGAAAGCTGGTGATGATGAAGACGATGAGGATTTGAAGCAAACAAGGTGTAACAGAGCTTTCACTTAATATCAGAAATTGAAGGAGTGAGAGAGAGAGAGAGAGAACACGAGGTGGTTAGGATATTATGGTTGGAGGAACAAGGGAACCGTATGAGCTTTTTCTTCCAGCTCTCTCTAATATATTCCATTTTCCAAATGAGCTGGATGGTGGATACAGTTTCCACGTGGCAACCATCTGTTCATCCTTACCTCAATCATACTATGAGCTACTCTATTTTCTTCTTTCCATTTTTTTTAAAAAAAATTGAGAAAGACATGTAAGAATTTTAAAATTATATTTTAAAATGACTTAATTCTTACCAGGTGCCACGTAAAATTAAGTTTATGTGGCATGTCCTAATTTCATTTGGACCTGATTGAAGCTGTGGTTATCCCTTTTTTGAGTTGTTATTTGAAACTTTCTATAGTAATAACTAGGTTTTTTTTTTTTTTTTTTTTTAATGAAGGTAATTAGGATTTTTTTTTTTTTTTAAAAAAAAGATTGATTTCAGGATAACTCGTGAGGATTTATGGGAACTGAACTGCTTTGAAGGATTCCTTTGAGATTCATATATTTTGGTGGTCCTCACATATCTGCACCCGCTTTTCAGTATTATATTCTTCCACTTTTAGTTGATTATTACATCATTCTTAAGATATATTTATCTAATTTAATTAAGTTAATTAATATGATATATATTTTTTAAAATATCATAATTATAATCTTTAATTTCACATTTTCTCTCCAAAGAGTATCAATAGAAATAAATTTAAAAAATTAATAAATATAAAAAACATGCCTTATATTTAAGACGATATCAACTTACTAAATATGTCTTTTATTTTTCACAAAAGAAAGTAATATATTAAGATTAATATGGAAAAAGGATAAGCTCAAATCAAATTGGTTAAGATGCTGTCACAGAAAAGTGGCTTTGAGCGATTCCACATACTTAGACTTAGTGTTTAGCAAAAACAGTTCATTTATTTATTTTATATAAATCGAAGGAAATTAAATGAAAAAAAAAAAAGTTTCATTGCTTATTGTTTTAATTTAAAATTAAATTAAATAAGAATGTGTGTGTGTGTAAAAAAAAAAACGACTTTGAGTAGAAGATATGTATTTATTTTGAGTATACAACTCAATATAATTTGCTTTCACATCACTGTATCATTTTTTCACCCTCAAGCCTTCTATATATAAATTTCTTCGAAGTTTGGCATTCACTCGTAGTAGTTATGGTTGTGAGTATTAATGCTCGATAATGCTCAAGGAAAATTCATAAAAAGTAGTAGTATATAATGTCTAGAGATTTATTGCACAATTAAAAAAAATTTATATTAATTTATATTAATATTGATAATTGGATATTAATTTTATTTTTCAGTACAATAAATTATTATAATACTACAATTTTAATAAAAATAACAGTACTAATATTTATGAATATTAGTACTAAACAAGGCTGTCAATTTCATAGTAGTAATTTAACTTGCATATTTTTTATTAAATAATTAAAAAAATGATTAACAATTTGGTGGCATCAAATTAGAGTAAATAGTTAATTGAGATCGTCTTCAACCTTGAGCTCTCTGTGGAGCGTGGAGACAGCAGAAGAATACGGAAGAAAGGAGATTCAGTCATCTATGATGATGAAATCTTCTAAATTTAATTTATTTAATTCATTATTATTATTTTTCATCCTCAGATATTGGAGCAGCTTAAATTCAGAAAGCCAAGTGTTTTTTCAATAAAAGGGAACAAGTCAAACCCATAAAAGGCTCTTGTAATAAGAAACGGATGGAGCTTTTTTTTTTTTTTTTTTTTTTTTTCAAATGGTGATGACTGATAAGTTACATTAGTACATATAAAAAAGACAAGCATATAAATTTAATTTATTCAAATAACAAAAAAAAAAACGAGAATTTGTAGGAATTGAAATACTTTGATGGATTCTTGTGACATTCATATATTTGGATCCTATTATTAGCTATCAGAGCAGCTTATTAATCCTTAGTTTACTAGGTAATTAGATTTTATAAAATTTTAGTTATTCCATCATTTATATATATATATATATATATATATATATATACTAATTTACTTATATTAAATAAATAAATTAGAAAAAATGATGAAAAATCCTTGTTCAAAAATTTTAAGAACTAGAACATAATATATACTTTTTGGGTGTAAAATCTCGCCATGCATAAAAAACAAAATAGTCATTTAAACAAGGATTTTTACCAATTTTTCTTATTAATTAAGTTGGTTGTGTGTGAAAAGTATGTATTGGTTTCCCAATGATGTAGAGAGACCTCTCTCCCCAATAGGGAGATATGAGAGATACCCATGGTCTGCACTTTGCAATAGAAACCTCCCTATGAAAACATTTATTTTAATATGTTCAATTAATATGAATAATATAAGAAAAAATCATAAATTTAAAAGATAAAGTAGATTTAGTTTTAACAGATTCTCAACTAATTCCTATATTTCGGACTAAACGAATAAAATGGGACTAAAACCTTTAAATCATCAAAATTTAGGAGCTACTCCTTTGTTCCTTATCATAAGCATCAAATAACTGAATTACTCCCTCCGCCCTATTTCCTATAATTAGGACGGGTGGGAGTATATATATATAAAATGTTATTTATTTGTCAAGAATACCCATTTATGTGCAAGAGAGATAATATGTTGTGGAGAGAGAAAAATGAGAATTAAATATGAGTAATATAAATGAAAAAATGAACAAACAAGAGAAATTCAAACAGCCAAGTATCTTTTATATGAAAAACAAATCATGCCCACAAAACATCTCTTATAATAAAGAAGAGACGAGTATTTTTTTAGTAAAATGGTGACTTCTATATTATATTATATATAAAAAAGGGAATTATATTTTCACAAGAAATGAAAAAAAGGCAAGTACATAAATCATATAGTACATAACACCATGATCACCACGCTTCTAAACCATAGTTGTGAAAACGTAGATTTTACCTGAAAACGGAAGGAGAATGAAAAATCGTAAAACGTAAAATCGTAACGTAGTAAAATCGTAAAAACTTAAAAGCGTTTGGAAAATTAGTAAAATCGTTTTAATGAAAAAAATCATAAAAACATAAAATCACAGTGATAAATCGAGATTTTAAGAACCATACTTTAAACCAACCCATATTTTGCATGAGCTTATTCCATTTTAAAGACTTAAGCTTATAGTTTAGAGGTATGGTATGAGAGCAACTTTACAAATAGGACATTATGGATTTGGTCCGTTTGTAACCTTAAAATGTACTTCTTTTAGTTCTTATTATAAGACAGACATAGAGTATTGATTAGTAAGTATTTTTTATCCTTTTAATAAGATACTTATAATTTTCAAGGAGCATTTAATTTATTTTTCTATATCTGTCTATATTTAATAAGGATAGTTGGAGAGAGTAATAATTAAATAATAACTGAGTTTAAATGATCATTTTTATTTTAAGTTGATTTTAATGATTTTAACTATTTTTATTTATTTATTAGAATTGGTAATTGATCTATTATAATAAGGATTAGAGAGAGTTACATGCCTCTTTAAGGTTAAAAAAAACATAGAGAGTTATTTAATTTTTTTCTTTCGATATAAGATTAAGGGTTAAATATCAAATTTGCCACGGAAGTTTCCCAAATGGAGCGTCCAGCACCCGGAAGTTTTTAGGGTACCAAATCTGCCCCGGAAGTATGAAAAAGGTAGCAAATTTGCCCCTCCGTTAATTTTGACCGTTACGTGCCACCTCATCACACGTGGCATGCCACCTCATCACACGTGGCATGCCACCTCATCAATCAAAAGTATCATTTTTGCCCTGGAAGTTTTCATTGAGGAGCAATTTTGCCCCTGAAGTTTTCATTGAGGAGCAATTTTGCCCCGGAAGTTTACAAAAGTAGCAATTTTGCCCTTCTTTCTCTCAATATTAAATTTGACAATTAGATCGGTCAAAAACCACACATGTCATGCCTTGAAAAGGTCGAACTTGGAGTCGAGAAGGAAATCTTTGACATGTTGAGCTCAAGGCGGCGAATTTGTGAAGCCGAACCGGTTCATGGACTAGAGCTAGGAAATCGGGCCAGCCCGTTTAAGCCCCGGCCTTGCGGGCTCGGGCTTGAAAAATAAGCCGAAATTTGAAATTGGCCCTACAGGGCCTCGGCTTAATCGGGCCGACCACAGCTTTGTATAGATTGATCATTTGCTTAGATCATAAGTGATGCTTCCTGTGACCGGTTCGGTTTCATAAATTTTTTGCTTGAGCTCAACATCTCAAGGATCTCCTTCTCTCGACTCCAAGTTCGACCTTTTCAAGGCATGATGTGTGTGCTCTTTGACTGATTTAGAAGGGCAAAATTGATACATTTTGTAAATTTCCGGGGTAAAATTGCTCCTTAGTAAAAACTTCCGAGGCAAAATTGCTCTCATTAGAAACTTCCGGGGCAAAAATGATACTCAACTCTTATTGGTTGATGAGGTGGCATGCCACGTGGACAATTAGTCAAACTTAACGGTCAAAATTAACTGGATGGGCAAATTTGCTACCTTTTTCATACTTCCGGGCAAATTTGGTACCTTTTTCATACTTCCGGCAAATTTGGTACCCAAAAACTTCCGGTGGCCGGACGCTCCATTTGGGAAACTTCCGTGGCAAAAATGGCCTTTAACCCTAAGATTAACCATATTACAAATTCTTATGTAAAAGAAAAATATTATGCCAATTATTTTTTAAAATATTGAAGTACAATGCAATTACCAAAAATAGCTGCATGGATCTTTATAAAGAGAAACTATTGCTACATTTTTTCCCATTTAAAGTTTGATCTAATTTGATAATTTGGATGATAAAATTATTAGAATAGAGTTTAAATGGAAAGAAAATTTTATCTAAAGTGGCATAGAACCATGAACTTGAAGGCAGGATGGAATCCATTGATTGGTGGGAAAAAACAGAGGAAATATAAAAATCTGTCCAAAAAAAAAAAAAAAAAAACCAGATTGATGGATAGTTGTCGCCACATGCAATTTTTATGAATTGGCCTATTCATAGTAACAACAAAAACATCTTTTTTGTTGTTCCTAATTTTTGTTTGTATTCTGAAATTTCACATGCCAACTTGATTCAGATTCCTTAGAATCTTGTTTCTTTTCTGATAATTTAATATTTCTTATAATTTGTTTCTGGCCATTCACCAATGGTAGGATAGAATCATCAATTTTTTTTTATACAAAAACTATAACTTTCATAGTTTATCATAAAAAATATAATACCAACAAAAAGTGAAACAAGACTAAAAATCCATTTTATACCAATTTCAAATTACTAATTTATTCATGTATGTCATTTTTTTATTTAGGTTGCAAAAACGTACAATATTTGTTTTATATATTGTCTATGTTTCTTTTTTTTTTTTTTGTTAAAAAAAATTAGGTGAATTGGGTTTGAGGCTTACTAAGGCCACACATACTTTCAGGCTTATAGATCGCTCACCAACAAGCTATTCACATCAGTGAAATTTGAACCTACAACCTAATGCTTATAAGACAATTCATTTATCAATCTCTATACTGTTTTATGAGATATTGGAGAATAAATTAACATACCAATTATCAACAGGGGTTAGGTCTAATGTGCAGAAATGGCTAGTTTCTTACAACATGGTTAATCAAGGTTTGAATTCACAGTAAGAGAGATTCCCACATTTAGTATACATTGAACAACATAGCCTCTAATAGTAAGATACATGTGCTTGACCAAAAGATTAACATACCAATTGAAAATGGATTGGCCCATTTATAGCCTCATACACATAAATCATTCATTTGTGAATAAGAATTCAAAGTACAAAAAATTCCTCAATATCAGTAATAAATCATATCCATTTATAATTAAGGAAATTTTGGTAGATATACATTAAAAATTATTTATAAATAAATTATAAGAATTTCAGAATATATTGGTAATTTAAGAATTGTTTTTGTAGTTTGACTTCTTATGTGAAACCATAAAGTAATTTTCCCGAATTCTTATTGCTTATTTGTAATCCCAATTGGAACATCCTTTTAAAGTCAAATATACAGCCTATTCAAATGATTTTTTGGGTAATTGTATTATCATATAATTAAAAATGAAACGTAAATTCTTAATAAAAAATAAAAGGTAAATGGATTAAAGGATAATGTTGCTGCAGTAAATAAAAACATGACTTATATATACTCTGTAAAAAATATGTTCAAATCCTAACATAAATGTGAAGACTACATTAATAATCTTTGCAAAGAGAACAAACACTGCTACACCATAACCAATGTGTGGAGCACCATACTCTCCTCAGCCCTCACAACAGGGAAGCGGGGTCCACATGGAACGTCCCCTTGGGTCTTATTCTACAACTCTACTTGTACTTTCCTTTTTTTTTTTTTTTTTTTGGGGGGGGGGGGGGGGGGGGGGGGATCTACTTACTCAATAGTAAGACACTTGAGACCTATGCATAGAAAGTAAAAAGGGATCGGACTTTGTGTTCAACTGGCGAAGGGATCGGACTTCTTCACCTAAAGAGAGGGGGTTCGATCTTAGAGTTAGTCGAGCGCATGGAGGCATCATAGAGTCTATGAAACCGTAGTAACTTATTTGGGCGAATAATAGAGCGCCGATATTCTCGGCGGATTGAGTTCCAAGACCTCGCTTGGGCGTGGGTGACCCCAACCCCTTTCCTAAAATTTTTTTAGCAAAAAAAAAAAAAAAAAAGAGAAAGGGACAAATTCAATCGCAAATACCTTTTTTTTTTTTTTTTAAACTCAAATTTGGTATTTGCAAGGGATACCCCCGCTTTTTTTTTTTTTTTTGATGGGATTCTACAAGTCCCCGGGTATGCACACCTACTCAAATTTGCAAGGGATACTTGATATTATACAATTTTTAAAGGAAAAATTTCTCTCAGGTCCTAAGGGCCAACAAAATCGTCAAAAAGTCCTTAAAAAAATTAACATATCAAAAAAGTCATAAGTAGTTGTTAATAACTTCATTTATGGGATTAACAACTTTTTAAGACTTTTTTGAAATCAAAATTTCTTGTGGGGCTTTTTTGAAATTTTGTTGCTCTCTTAGAACTTGAGAGCGATTTTCCCATTTTAAAATGGGTAAAAGTGAAAATAAAGTTTCAAAAGTGATGCAATTTAAGCATGTTTGTGACACTTTTGGATGCTCTAAAAATACTTATTCATATAAATCGAGGTAAAACTCATCTCACATACTAATTTTGTATACCATAAATCATTATTAAAAAGCTATTTTTAAAGGCTTCAATCTTATTCCAAATGACGCACTTTCACTTACCTTAACTAGGCTTAACTACTACCACCTCCAGTCCTAAATATGTGACATAGTTTGTAGTGCTATTAGAACTGCCTATATTTATTTATTTATTACTTTTATTTTTCAAAAAAATTATTTTATTGGGTAGAGAATATAAAATAAAGATAATCTCTCAATTAACGTATATTTTAAAAATATTTTTTTCATTAAGCCAAGTAAAGGTATGTGTTAACACTATACCGCATATAAAACTCTACGTACACTTTTGCCCATTTGAAAATTTTATGGTGCTAGGTTTCCTTTGTACTATAATTTCGATGTTAAATTTACCCTTTTACTCATGGGTGGATCTAAGGGGAGGCTGCGGGTGGCCCCTCCCCCGGGGGGGTTTTTTCCAAAAGAAATTATGTGTGTGTATATATTCATATGTTATAGTATTTATTCATATGGAGTTATGTGTGTATATATATTAATTGGAAATTTTAAAAAGGCTAAAGTACACTGTTAGTCCTTTAAGTTTTATATAAGGTATATTTTTGGTCCCTTAACTTTGAAAGTATACTTTTGGTTCTAAAATTCTAACACCGTTAATATTACTAACGGAAAATCTTTGATGCAACAAACTCAAGTAATGACTAATGAAATTTAATTACACTAATTTATATATTCTTTAATTTACCCATATTTTAAATTTAAGCCGAATAGTATTTAATTACAAAATCATCACTTAAATTTATACCACCATCACTTGAGTTTGCATTTTCCGTTAGCAAAATTAACGGTGTTAGAATTTTAGGACCAAAAGTATACTTTATGAAGTTAAGGGACCAAAAGTACACTTCATGTAAACTTAAAGGACAAAAAGTGTACTTTAGCCTTTAAAAAATTAGTTAGTGGCTAGCAAGAACTAGAAACTCAATCGTTTACTCTCTTATTGATAGATTGATTAAACTTGTATTCACTCTTTCAGTTTCTACAGTAACTATTGAAAGATCTTTTTCTTTTATAAAGATAATCAAGAACATATTTCGAAGGAAAATGAAAAACCAATTTCTTGATATTTTTTGACTAAGATATTGAAATAGAAATTATTTTTAGTTTTAGCACGGATTCAATTATAGATGAGTTTAACAATATGAAAACACGTAGGGTAAGAGTCAAGTGAAGTTATCTTAATTTTTGTAATAAATTTCTTTTAATTTTTTTTTAAATATTAAGTGTATATTGTATTTCAAATACTCTTATTTATGATATAAATTTTTTTTTCACCCCCTTTAAAATTCTTAGTTCCTTTTACCCAAAAGGTAAATCTACATGTTACATTTATTTATTTTCTCTCATATTAATTTATAATTATAAGAAATCCATAACCTAATCTAACAAAGAGGCCCTGTTAGGTTATCTGAATTTTAATATTTTGTTATTGCAAAACAATCATAAATAATTAAAATAAAATGAATATGGTTGTCAAACATGGACGAGCTACCATATGTAGTCCGAAGTCCACCAAACTTGCATCCTCATCAAATGTCCATGTTCTTCAACTATGCGTCAATTCTTTTCTAGGAAATAAGTGGATTTCAATCAATTCGTCTATTGTGAAACGAATTTTGATGACATATTTCGTGTTTTTTTGGATTAATAGTATAAACTAGTTTTTCAACATAATTTATATTGTACGATAAGTATGTAAAATGATTTTTTTTTTTTTTTACTTGCATAAATATATTTTTCAACGCGAGTTCAAATATGCCCAAACTCATTGGTTTGGTCGCTTTTTGCTTACCTATTTCCATCTAACTTTCCAAACGAGGCATGAGGACATTAGTTTTCATCCGCTGCTGGGCATGTGACTCGAGGTTATTAATATCATGTTTGAGTTAACATTCAAGAAGCGTTTTCAGATAAGTCGGGATAAAATTCCTCTCACATGCTTATTTTGTAAATTATAAATCATTCTAGAAAAGCACATTCTATCGCTCATTCAAACAGGCACTTAAATGCTTTACATTATACAAGATAAATACTTTATAGTCTAACCCTATTATAAACTTTTATATTTAGCGTCAAGTGAGTCAATTGGTATTATAAATCAGGTTTTATATTTAGCGCCCAAGAGTACATTATAAGAGTCATGATTTTTAAACACCGCATATACTAGTAACTATTTTCTTTCAACAAATTTGTTTTGATCAAACCCCTTATAACTGTTAAAGTACGATTCTGGAGTTTTTTTTTTTATAAGTTAAATTTATCTAATTCTCATATATAAATAATATATATATGAGTTTATCGTTTGTCATGTTACTTAACATAAGGTTTTGTCAAGTCATCCCAAAACTACGTTGTTTTGAGAGATAGAGGAATTAATGAAGGGTGTTTTAGGAAATTTTATATAATAAATACAAAAACAAAAATATTAAAATACCCTTCATTAATTCCTCTAATCCCAAGACGACATAGTCTTTGGGTTAAGGGAATGAATGAAGGGTCTTTTAGTAAAATTCATATAATAAGTACCAAAACAAAAACACCAAAACATCCTTCACTAATTCTCCTAACTCCCAAAACGACGTAATTTTTGGGGCAACTCACAAAATTTTATGTCAAATGATATAACAATGATAAACCCTTTATATATATATAATATATATAAAGAAGAAAAGTTAGTTACCTAATTAAATTTCATCTTAAATTAACACATTTTTTTTTTCAATTTTACCCTTACTTATTAATGGTATTTATCCCAAAAAATACTTATGTCAAGTTTTATATATCCATTTTGTTGAGTATTCCAATCCCATATGACCATGTTTCTTATTTTTAAATTATTATCATTTAACTATGGGATAAAGACCAATTTTGCCATGGAAGTATTATTGACTAGGAAAGCATCCAAGACCCTAAGTTTTTGTAGTATCATTTTGTCCCTAAAGTTTACAAACATAACAATTTTACCCATCAAAATTGATCTTTATCATTGGATTGATATCATTTTTGCTCCAAAGTTTACAAAAATTTGCTCCTAAACAAAACTTTCGAGGTAAATTTGCTCCTAAAAAAACTTCCGGGGTATATTTGTTCCATTTTGTCAAGTTTCGGGACAAAAATGATACCAAAAAACTTCCGGTCTTTGATATCTTTAGCAATACTTCAATGGCAAAATTGGTATTTATTCCTTTAACTATAATCCCATATAAAGAAAAAAGAGAAGACATGGTTAAGTGTAACTTGACAAAATAATAAACTGAATTCCATGTAAGTATGATCCTTCTCACCTCCTCTTATCTTTTTCTCTTTCCAACATGAATTTATTTATTTTTTCATTATATTTAATAGAGGAAAAATTGTAATATTGTTATTAATTACTCTCTAGCTAATGGACTCATGATAAGGACCAATTTTTTTTTTTTTTTTTTTGGTGTGTCCTAAACTAGACTTACAAATAAGAGGGTATGTATATGTAATTAAATATTTTTTATATAAAAATAAATGTGACTGCACATCATCAAACTTTGGTCCGATTCAAATACCAAAAATCGAAACAAAAAGGGTAATTTGAAATTTCACATACTCATTGGTCAAAATTAAAAAAGTCATCCATTTGAATTACCCAGAAAAAAAATAAAAATGAAGGTCATATTGGACCACAACCTCCTCTAATGTTGTTCCTTCAATTCCTAATTCTCTCATAAAATAACCACACACAATGACGCAAGTTTCTATGTTCCATGTTACAACTAACCTATACCTACCCTTCATCCTCCCATGACACTAGGCGACCCCATTAACCAAGAATTTTATTTAAACAGTGACCATTAGGTACACACTACACAGTGTTAGTAGTTAATAAGTGTCAAACCTATTATGATTAAAATAATATAATCTAATGTAATTATAAGGAATAAAAAAAAATCATTTATAACCAAGAAAGAATAATATTCAAATTTAAACAAAAAAGTAGTAAACCATAAGTAAATGGAACATTCATCCATAAATCACATGTAATTCAACAAAATAGAATTACTAAAATACAAATACAATGAACTTCTATTTTCTAAAATTCAAAACCGCATCGATTCAGATTTTTGTAGGAAAAAAAATTGTACAGAATCAACTTGGCCAACCCATCCAACCTACTGGGTTGAGTTGAACGGGCTAATCTTGGGTAAACCAGATTGATCCCAGATCAATTATTTTCTGATTTACTAGATTGACCAATTCGGCTAAGTGACCAAGTTGTCATCGATCTGACTGGTCGGTCCGGTTTGCATTTTAATACTATGGTAGGAGCTAAATAGGAGCATAGTCCTCGTAAGCAGGAGCAGGAGGGCTTGTGACAGCACAGAAGACAACCAAGGCAGCAAACAAGATAGTAACAATACAAGTGAAGTTGACGAGGTAAGCCTGAGATCCAAATTTGGCCAATCCTTTGTTCTCAAGGAATGTGAGCTTCTCCAGATATCCAAGCACAGCAGCAGCAGCAACCATCACGTACACCATCAGCCCAAACACTATGTGCCATGGGATTGACACACTTCTCAGACATGGGTCCCCTCCTGGGTACATGAATATCACAAACCCATATATCCACTGCAAGTTCAAAATTCTTCATACATTCATTATTCAACTTCATCAAACTAGCACACACACACATACATATATTAGGCGTCAATCATTCACTCTTTTGGAGAAACAGCAGTTGTTTATGATCGAAAAAGCTATTAGGGTTATTTGTCATTAGAAAGTATCTCACAAGGTAAAAAAAGATGTTTTATCGCATTATTGTGAGACTAGTAATGTTATATGGCACTGGATATAGAGTTTGAGTGACATCTATTGAATAAAACCATTGGATGCTCTAGTGAGAAAAGAAGATTAAACAACATGAAGTCCGATGAAAATGAGTGACATCTTTTGATTAATAATTTATCTAAAAACTTGGTTATAGATAGAACACAATGATAGCGTGCAAGATACCGTGCGATCCATGTAGCCCACATCCACATAATGGGATAAGACTTATTGTTATTGTTTTGGAGAAAGCGCTTCTTGCGGCATGTTTGGTTGTCTGTTGAAGATGGTTTGGTAGGCTTTGAACATTAAAAAAAACAAAGGGGCATTTAAGAGGGACCAGTTTAGTTGGGTGGGAAATACAAGCCAACCCGCTTTTTGGTGGTAGAGTCAAAAATATGGCTAGTGGGCTTATTGGGTCAGAAACTCATACATCACAGGTGAGAATTGGGCCTCGCACCTTGTAAGTTGTACTAGGCCTTTATATACTCCATACGGTCCACAATATAGAATACTTTAATTATATCATGAAAAATAAAAAATGATAGTTAAGTCATTTTATATGTCGTCAAACGTAAGATTTTTCCACTTTTGCCCTTTTTGATAAATATGTTTAATTGCATTGAAAGTGTTATTTTAGAGAAATGTTATTTTATATGTCTTCAAATGTAAATTTTTTTTTTTTCACTTTTACCCTTCTTGATAAATGTGTTTAATTGCATTGAGAGTATTATTTTAGAGAGGGGTTATTTTAGAGAATGGGGATATAATGGGTGGCGAAGTTAGAAAGTGAGTATTAATTATAGAGGCAAAACAGAAAAAAGAGCATTAATTAAACTAGAGGTAACTTATATTCTAGACTATGTCTTCCTTTTAAAAGTGTCTATATTGCGGATCAAGAGAATTCTTTTTGGTGAATTTTGTCAGTTCTTAACTGGTATCGAGTCGGTTGTTTTAAAGCAAAGCAGTTTTGGAGTATTTTGGATAAGACAATGAGCTCATTTATCAGTTTGAATTTAAAAACAGTGGTTCCAATCTAGAACTTATGGTAGAAACATATATTCTAATTAAAAGCTACCTCACAAGGTTAAAAAACTCATTGGTACACAGTTCATATCAGAATCTCATATTTTGTTGTGGAAGCTCTATATCGCACCTTGCACTTAAGTCATTATATATAGATTTTTCAGTGGTATTCAGAAGAGGGAGATTCTACCAAAACTTGCAAAGCTTTTCAAGAATGCTTATACATGTTACTTCAATCCTGGCCTCTATAGTTAGGTGTAGCAAGAAGACAAGAAAATGAGTTAGTTATACCTGAACGCCATAAAGAACAATAGCTGCAATTCCAATCCAAGAATGCAAGCTGTAGAGATTGGAAATGTCATTCTCATCATGATACAAGAAGATTGCATAAGTCCCCACTATTCCAAGTATCAATGCAATGGCATGAAGCACAAGGTGTATCACTTTCTTCACTTCTTTCTCCAACGGCAGAGATTTGTAACTTATAATAGCTGCATTTTTGTTCAGCAGTAACCAACACAAAACATCAAACAAAATCAGTGATTTCCGTTCATAAAAGAAGCCACTCACTAGGTTCTCAAAGTGAGAATTTCAGTAATGTACCAGATAAAAAACTTAGAGGGCATTTTAATCATTTACCATCAAAACATAATTTACTAAAATTCTCCTAAGTAAATATGTTTGATTGATTACCTTCACCTCCGATAACAATTAAGCCAATTTGCATAAAAACAGGATGGACCTGAAAATTCAAACATGACTCAGACATAAAAACCTTAAAAGTACAAGTGTAGAAGTACATATACTATGAATAGTAAGAGAGGAAAAGAAGAGTTACATTGAAGAGGAGGGACTTGTCTGAAGAGTTCCAAGTTAAGCCACCAAGATAGTGAATGGTCCAAACAAAGACCATAGCAATAGAAGCAATACCCAGAAAGTGAACTGCAAATGTTAATGGAAATGGATTTATACCAACGTCCATGTCTCTCACTCTGTTTCTCTCTTCTTGTTCTTCTCAGTTTGTGCAGCAGAATAATATAGCAGAGCATGATATGTTGTAGAGTACTATGTAGCCAAACTAACTTTCTTGACCTTTGACTGGCTGATAGGGATCGTCTTAGTTGTTTTAACTCAAAGCACTACACGTGTCTCTCGGACATATAACAACAATTTAATGTTATTGGATTGTGTTGTTTTCAACTTTTTTTTGTCTATAATCCTTACAATCTGGTGTCCGATGTTTCAATTTCATTGCCGTTTCCTGCCGCTAAACATTCCTTCTATCTGTCAAATATAAAATTCACAGAAAGATGTACTACAAACTGAGAAGACCCTCTTTTCCCAAGATACGGATTTGGACGGAAATTTTTTTTAAACTATAAATAAAAAGAAATCCTTATTTTTATAAAATATTAGTACGAGATTATCTTTATTTTAAATATTTTTTTTAAAAAATGAAAAGTGAAAAAATTATATAGGCCAGAGTATATCTATAATTCATCTTCTAATTAATTGACTCTACAAAACTAAGAAGATGTGCTTTTGAAATCATTTTTTAATTAATCGACTTTAACGGCTTAAGATTACAAATGAGACCGAACGTGTGACCTCTCACTTAAAGGGAGTTTTCATGCCAAACTACAAAGCTTGGTGAGATTTGATGTACAAAATTGAAAAGTCATTGATCAATTTATTTTAAAAGACCACATGTAAGATTTTTTAAAAATGTATTCTAATAATTGAAAAGTGAAAGATGTAGTGATGAAAATGTGAGAATCAACAATAGTTTAACATCTCACAGTCATTGTAATTATTTCATTTAAATAAAAGTTCAAAGATGTCATATTCTACTAACTATGGTAGGTAGGAACTTAATTTCTTTCAATCCATTAATTAATTAAACCTTACAAAGTGGATGTTATGTTAAATGGAGCCTTCATGTCTGTTTAATTACTTAAATTTGTTATAAGGTTAATCCAACGGTTACAAATTCACAAACACAAATGGAGACAAAAACATGTGCTAAACACTAGTTTATTTTTTTTCCCCGATTATCTATTTTGAATATAAGTTAGTCTGCATAATCTTCGTTATTTAGACATGAAACCAAAATGTCAAATATGAAATGGAAGAGAATCAGTGAAAAAGAGAACATGGCTTGATATAGATATCAATTAATGTCCTGTTATTTGAATTTAAAACAAACCTTCCCTTCTCTTACCTTCCATTCTTCTCAATCCAAATTCTATCAACCAGCCACTAAACCGGGAACAAATTGATTCTCATCCATCTCATATATTTTTATTTTGGGTCTACATCACATTATTCTTCATAGTTCATAGGTCACAAGTCCATTACTAGTAGCAGCGCTTGTCCCATATGGCTCACAATATGCATGTCAATTTTCACCGTTAGACATTAAAATATCACTTTAGTGAAAAAATATCCACGAACTTATATAAGAAATGCGTCTAATAATACACCATAAATTTTTGTATGTGAAAACCATCCATAAACATTTAAAATTATAGCAAAAATGACATCTATGTAAAGTGTCTATTTGGACTAACAGAAAAAACTGCATTTTTAACGTGATTTACAATATATGGAGTAAGATTACGGAAAGAGTTTTATCTTGATTTGTATGAATGTGTTTTTCCAACGCCAATGCAAATAAGCCTACTACAATAAGTTAACGTGCTTGACTTACAATAAATGAGCCAATGTTCGTTACTTTTTGTTGTGAGCCCACACTATTATTTTTTTAATGTACCAAAATGCCTCCAGCTCAAAATGATAAATATGCAAAAAATACTATAAACTTTTACCGAAAATATATCAAATATCATGTGATTTTTGGAGATGCATAGATACCTATAAAAATTTAAAATGGACACGAAGGTATTTGGTACTTTCTTTCATAAAAATAAAGTGTGGACTCTACTACAAGAAGTGTAAAATAGACATAAGAACACTTCCAAAAAAGCATATGATGTTTGATATATTTTGGGTAAAAATTTATGGGTCTTTTTACACTTTTACCATTTCTTAGTTGGGGTATTTTATTACTTTAAAAAAATAGCATGGGCTCCACTACAAAAAGAAACAGGCATAACCCTATTTTAACATATCGTGTCATTTTGAATTTTATAGATACTTTTATGGGGTTTAAATTTCTCATGTTGATTTTGAATGTTTATATGAATAATGCTTTATATATGTGATACCTAAGAAAAGTTGTTTTTCTCTGAAAAGTCGGGTACACTTTTAGTGTAAGTTAGTAGGTGTTTTTTGCATCTAATCCTTAAAATATTGATTGTTACCAAATTTGCTATTTAATCCTCTCTGTTTTTTTCCCTTGCCTACTTGTTCTTTAATTCAATGCATAAAACATTTACACATTACTCATGAATAAGGATGTAATAATTGTTTTAAATAAATGCTACTAAACAACTTTTTTTTGGGGTGATTAAGTTTAAGCTTTTGGCTTTTTAGGGCTTGTTTGGTATGAGGGATTTGGAGGGAAAAGAAATTTTTATGAGTTAAATTTTAAAAAATTGGAGAAATGAGGTTATAATTTGCAAAACGCTTATACTTAGTGTGTATAAAAATAGGATTAACATATCTGCTTTTAAAGTAAAAAAGTTCCCCAGCAGCAAGCCAAAATGACACAGTATCTTCTTTTTTTATAAAACATAAAACACATTATATTTTAAGGCTCATAGTCTGTTATGCTTAAAAAAGGAAAACTTAAAGGGACAGTATTTAATGAGGCCCTACCACGAAATCAGTTTTACCGTACCGCACGAGGAAGAGCCAATGGTTCTTTTGCTTCCCCACGAAACCAAAACTCACCAAGTTTTATATTATTCCTCCATCCAAATTTTACCATTTTCTTTGTTGTCTTAATCCAACAAACACCACCTAACATATATACACCATATACATGCGGCAATACTTTTTCTGGGTAGTTGATTTTTTCAAGCTGAACCAACTGGGTAGTTGATTTTTTTTTTTGGAGATTAAGAAAACTAATTAAATTATTTTAGAGTATTTGTATTTGTGTTTTTTCTCTAAGTTAACTAGTTTAACTAATAAACTAATATATAATCTTAAGATATATAGTATATGATATGATTAAATAATTTACTTAACTTCCTTAATTTCTCCAAACAAAGTCAACTATAATTAGGTAGGACTGGAAGGAGTACTTATTAAAAATTACGATGATATTGGGGGAAAAAAACAGCATTGCATTTTCTGCGGCTCTACCTATTATTCCTTGTAACCTTCACTACCTCCGGAATTGATTCCCTGCCTATCCAAAGATAGGTAAGGAGAGCTCCTCCCTTCTCGGGTTACGTCCCGGATATTATTTTTTTACTTTTTATTTTTTCAAAAAAATTATTTTAATGGGTACGTAATCTAAAATAAAGATAATCTTTCAACTAACATTTTTTTTAAAAATGATTTTTTTATTCAAAAAGTAGTAATTAAAAAAAATAAAATCTGGACCGTCCAGGTGGCATTTGAACGATCCAGATGCTCCAAGCTCTTGGTGCCCATCCTTTGGATAGGCACCAAAACCGGGTCCCACCACCACCTCCACAATGCTTCTCTCTCTTCCTCTCTCACTCCCTCTCCACATTGCTTCTCCTCATGGCTGACCCTCGACATCATCCTTCTTCCGCTGCCTATTCCACCCCTCCCTGCGGCGCCTGCAAGTTCCTCTGCAGAAAATGCATTGCTGGTTTTTTTTCTCCAATATCATTGTAATTTTTAATAAGTAGTACACAATAATCCGTGCCAATTTCCAGTAAGGTAGTCAAGTGCGTCCGCTCAGCAGCATAAGGGCAGCTTGAATCAAACAAAGCGCTTCTGGATTTTTCTGTATCAGAAAAAGTATTGGCGCATGTATATGTTATATATATTAGGTGGTGTTTGTTGGATTAAAACAACAAACAAAATGGTAAGATTTTGATGGAGGAATAATATAAAACTTGGTGAGTTTTGGTTTCCTGGGAAAGCACAAGAACCTGAGACAGTAAAATGATTTCATGATGGGGCCCTCATTTAATATTGTCCCTTTCAATTTTTCTTTTTAAAGCATAACAGAATATGGGCGTTCAAATATAATATGTATGTTTTGTACAAAAGAAGAAGATAGTGTGTCGTTTTGGCTTGCTGTTGAGTAATTTTTCTGCCTCAAAAGTAGATATGTTAATCCCAAAAAAAAGGTATTGTGTCATTATTTCTAATAAATTTTTTACTGGTGGACTTTTTTCCCCTTCAATTTTCCCTATTTTTTTCATATTATTATTAATTAATTAATTAATTTTTTTAAAAGAAGGTTCCTTAGTGTCATTATTTTTCTTAAAAAACATAGGTGTCATTTTCCATCCATAGATGCATGAACATGATAAAAGGATCGAAACCATTTAATGGATATCAAATGTTCATGAAACCATTTAATGGATATCAAATGTTCATGCATCAAAGTCATACATTCATTTGATTTTATGGCAAATGCACTCACTGAATCTAGCTTTAAATGTGATCATTCAAGTTTCCTTTTTTCAATTAAAAAAAAGAATGAAAATTTTCATTTCACCCATGAACCCAACAAGTTAACAAATTTAAAAATAATTTAAAATTATATTTTGCCCATATAATTTCAATTGATCGACTTTTAATTTAATCCTTATAATTTTAAATTTCATAAGTAAGCCTCTTATGTTTCATTTTGTTGTGTTGTGGTTGTATGTTCTTTGTTCTCAATATTTTTTCAATATGTGACTATTTTTATTTTATTATTTATGTTTAGATCTTTTCTTTTCTTTTTTGCATGTGGATTTTTAGGTGAATTATAATAATTCAAAAATAGAATATATGAATGAGAAAATTTGTAAATCATAAAGACACAAAAAAAATATTAATTAAAAATTAAGCAAAATTATAGGGATAAAAACTTAATTTTCCTAAAATGTTCGCTTAATTATTACATCAAACCTATTTTCTACAATTTTTGTCTCTTCACATATAACCACTAACAAAGAGGATGAAGAAGATCCAATTAACAATCTAGAGCATTATCATGGCAAGATTATTGTTCCTCTCTCTTCTTCTTCATCTCTTCAAGTCAGCCATTTCTGTGCATGAGCAAGCTTTAACAACTCCACCATTGCCGATTCTACCCCTCCCATCATATTCTCAGTTAAAATGGCAACAAAGAGAGATCATCATGTTCCTCCACTTTGGCGTGAACACTTTCACGGACAGAGAATGGGGAGACGGCCGTGAGAGCCCGAAGATCTTCAACCCTTCAGGCCTCAACGCCAGGCAGTGGGCGGAGGTGGCAGCGGAGGCCGGAGTTTCGTTGATGATCCTGACGGCGAAACACCACGACGGGTTTTGCCTGTGGCCGTCAAAGTACACTGAGCATTCTGTGATTGGAAGCAACTGGAAAAATGGGAAAGGAGATGTTGTGAGGGAGTTTGTGAGTGCAACTTCAGCAAAAGGGATAGATGCAGGGCTTTACCTTTCACCTTGGGATAGGCATGATTCTAGATATGGACATGATATACCTTACAATGAGTACTATTTAGCTCAGCTTCAAGAACTGCTCAATCAGTGAGTTTAGTTTCTTTAATTTAATTATCTGTTGTTTCTATGAAGAACCTGATTTTCTGGAAAAAGTTTTTCTTATATTTTTTAGATATAGCTACATAGGTGTGTGTGTGTGCGCGCATTAGCTTTATTTCCGTAGAAAAATAATTTAAATCAATTTGGTAGAACTTCTCTTAACATTATACATTTCCAGTCCTTTTTCTAACTAGTCAACACAGAACTCTTATATTCTAATATTTTTCTACTTCTTTTTTAGCCTCATTCTTCTTCTTCTTTTTGATTTCTTCTTTCTTTTTTTGATGTCCCGGATGGAATGAACGGAGCACATTTTTTGCTCATCACTAATTTAATTTGGATAACTCATATTTAATTAATTCAATTTTTATATTTCAAATAAAGTTTTATTTTAGTATATATCATCAAATTTAAAATAAAGATAACCTTATAATAACTATCACTTTTGAGAAAAATGATTTTTATCATTTAAAGAAAATGATACAAAAAATTTAAATCTGGACAATTCAAATTAGATTTGAATTGCTGGCACCTAGCTACAGTGCTTTGCACTTTGTGATGAGCACTGAATGGAGTCTATCCAATGATTTTGACACCATATTGGATTTTTTGAGATATATAAGCATATATCATAGTTGTCTTTCTATCAAACTAGCTAACTTAAACCAAATTGATAAGATTTCCCTTAAACCGGTCAAACTAATTAGTTTAGAGAACTAAAAACAAAAATGTTCCTATAATTAAACCTTATAATTAGGAGGGATTATATACATTCAATATTATCACTTCTCTTATCAAGCAAAACTTTTTTTTGAAGATATTAAGAAAGCTAAATAAGTTACTTTATTAAATATTGTATATTTTTAGATTATATATTATATATTAGTTTTAGTCAAACTAATTAGTTTAGAGGGAAAAAAAAATAAAAAATACTCTAAAGTAATTTAATTAGCTTCCTTAATTTCTCTATAAAGTCAATTTGATCTTATAATTAGGACGAAAGGTAATATTAGTTTTGAAGTGCTATATAGTATGAATGGTTGGTGATTGATGAAATGCAGATATGGAGAAGTGAGGGAGATATGGTTTGATGGAGCGAAGGATCCAAAGGCAGAGAATGTGACGTACTACTTCACAGAATGGTTCTCAATGGTGAAAGAGTTGCAGAAATCCATTAACATATTCTCAGATGCAGGTCCTGATGTGAGGTGGGTGGGAGATGAACAAGGCTATGCTTCCGACACCTGTTGGTCTCTCATCAACCGAACTTCTCTTTCCATTGGAAATCCTGATATCACTCAGTAAGTTTCATCCTCATCCATCTTCCTCCAAGCCAACTACACTTTTGATATTGCGTCTAAATGCCGTTGACATTATCTCACTTTGAAGATAAGGAACTAACTAGCTAGCACTTATTTCATACTTGACTTGTAAGTAAACTTATCATTTATGTTTTGTAATCATTGTATATTAGATTTTGGAAACATACGTGGTAACTACAAGTTTGTAATGCAACTTGGTCCTACATTTAGGAGAGGAGTATCAGATTTTGGAGATATCTCTGTGTGTGTGGTGTGTGAGCACTAAATTTTGAACAAACACGTATAAAGAGTATTAGATTTTGGAGATATATATATGTCTTATAATATTGGAACTGGTTTCCTGCTCGTCCTTTGGACAATCTGGGAAAGCTCGTCCGCACGGAGAACTTGGAACCGTTCAAATTTGATTTTTTTTTTTAGATGAAAAAATATATATATATTTTTTTAAAAATGTTATTTCAAAGATTGTTTTTATTTTAAATTCTCTACCCATTAAAATTATTTTTTATAAAAGAGAAAAAATTAGATCTAGACTATCCAGACCTCATCTAGACTGTCAGCTCATCCACAAGGACAAGCTCTCCCTACTGGTTTTAGACGAGGGTCTTATAATATTCTTCCTACTATATGTTTTCATTTTTTAGTCATTTTTTTTGTTTCTCCGCTTGTGCCTATGCTTCTTTTGAGTTTTGAATTTAGAAGGGGCCTCAGATCTACCAACTTTTTTTATTCTATGTCTGGGCTTGTACTTCATTTTTAGGTCTTAAAGGCTTCAAATCCACAATCTTCTTCTTTTGAGTTTTGAATTTAGAAGGGCCTCAGGTTTACCTGCTTCTTTTCTTTTTCTGTGTGTCTGGGTTGTACTTCATTTTTTAGTCTTAAAGGCTGAAAGTCCACAATCTTCATTTTTGTTTGTTTCCCAGGTCGAGTGGGTTCGATATCATATTAGATTTATGGGGTGGTATAACTATATATTGGAATTGCCTTTCTATCCAAATAGTTTAAACCAATCTGACAGACCTCCCTAACAATGTATACCTTCAATTCTTTCTTTAATTGGTCTTATATTCAAACATGTAATAGTGACTTATTTTCTTGGTGATGATCATCGTATTTTTGTGTACGTGTAGCTACCTAAACACAGGTGATCCCAAAGGAACAGACTGGGTTCCAGCTGAATGTGATGTATCAATTAGACCAGGATGGTTTTGGCACAAATCAGAATCACCAAAAACCCTAACTGAACTACTTGATATTTACTACAACTCAGTTGGTAGAAACTGCTTATTACTCCTCAACGTGCCTCCCAACACAACCGGCCTCATATCTGACATTGATGCTCAAAGGTTGAAGCAATTTCACAGTGAAATCACCACAATTTTCCAGAAGAACATAGCAGCAGAAGAAGAAGACTGTACCGTTACAGTTAGCAGCCAAAGAGGAGGAGAAGAAGGTGGTTTTGGACCTGGAAATATGTTAGATAGTGACAATTTATCGACATATTGGGCTCCTGAAGAAGAAGAAGGAGAGGGGAGCATTGGGTTGAGATAAGAGGGAGGAATAATGGGAGTGTGAGATTCAATGTGGTGAGGGTACAGGAAGCGATAGGACTTGGTCAGAGGATCCAACGGCATGAGATCTATGTGAATGGTAAGTTGGTGATCAGAGGGACCACAGTGGGTTATAAGAGGCTTCACAGGATTGAAGGTGGGGTGGTGGATGCTCGTGTTGTGAGGATCAGAATCAGTGAGTCCAGAGGATTGCCTCTCATTTCCTCTATTGGTCTCCATTTTGATCCTTTCTGGCACTCAAAGTTCACTGCTGGTTTCAAGAAGTAAATATATATGAAGCTTCTCAAGTATATAGTATGCATGTTAATTTATTACCGTACATGATAAAAGTAGGCCTCCTTTACTTACATTTTAACTCAGCTATATCACTTCTAATGACTTAAATGTAAAGTAAAGGAATAGAGGTATAGAGGTTGAATTCCTATATGAAGCCCTTTTAAGAAGGCTTTATGTTGAATTTATTCAAATACCAATATGCTTCATGCATCATGCATCATGCATGTATAGCTAATGTGTACATATGTATACTCTCTCATCTCTTTTTTATAAAAACTTGATAATTGAAATATATAGTTTAAGAAAACAGTTAAAACTAGTTAAAAATAATAAATATGTTAAGAAATGAATGTTTTTTAAGTATGCATTTATTTATAACAAGCAAGGGCGGACACGTGGGGGGCGAGGGGTGGCCCCCCTCCTAATTTTTTTTTTTTAAAAATATTACTAGTAGTTTGCCTTCATAAAAATACATTCGTTGGCTTTCACATGTATATTAACTGAGATATAAACATGAAACCTCAGTGAGAGTCAGCATATCCCATCCCACTGTTTGTTTGCCTTCATATAGATTAAAAAATAATAATAGTAATAAAGAGTTGGGGCCCACAACCTTTAATATATCTTAACCCCACTTGTTTTCCTCTTTTCCAAAAATGCCTTAGTCTCTTCTTCCTCTCCTAGACGCCATTTTTTTCAAAAAAAATAGTTTACAACAAATTTTGAGAATGAATAAGACACTTAAAATCACTTATTTTTATTAAATTTTCTTCATAAAATTTATTATATATGATTTTATCTTTTTAATGATACTACTTTTATACTGATTAGAGAATATTTTAGGGTTAGGATTTTGGAGAATTTTTGAATTTTGTTAAAAGATGGGTATAAGAATATAGATGATGACTAATAGTTAATTTTAATTAGTTTAATTTTGTTATTAATAATATTTTAAATCATATTGGTCATGAAATAGTTCAAGTGAAGTAATCTTAATTTGTGTAATAGATTTCTTTCAATTTTTTTTTTTGTATTAGGTCTTATCGTATTTCAAGTATCTTTGTTTATGATGTAACAATTCTTTTTTTTGCCCCCCCGTCTGATAACAAGTAAGAGAAAGAGAAAGAAATAGAGTAATAATGAAATATCAAAAGAATGTAGTATGAGAATATGAGGAGAGATAATGGAATTTATTAGGGATAAAGTAGTAAAAACCTATTAAATACTTAGAGAACTGCTCACACCTCGAATTTAATATTTTAGTAGCCAAAAAGAACTACCCACACTCTACTTTCATATGACAAGAGTTAGGGGTGAGCATGGTGCCCAGATGCTTAGTATGCCCACCCAAACCCAGTAAAAAATTGCCCAGCCCAGCCCCATCCTAAAAAAGTGACCGGAAAAAAATTTAGGTAGTTTTGGGCTAGGTTGGGCATCAGGCAGGGGGTCTTGCCCTGCCCATTTGGCCCTACCCTAAAAATTAAATATATTTAAATAAATATTGTTCTACATATATTATTTTATTTAAAATATATTATATTATTATGTCTAAATATATTATATTATACTTCAGCTATCTCCAAAGCTTTGAAATTCTGTGAACTGTGAATTAAAATCTTTAAGGAATAGGGAAAAACATCACTACTTGAGTAAGGAAAGCCCGCCCTTACCCAGCCCGAAAATGGTTAGGGCTTTTATCGGGTAGGGTTGGGTATCGGGCTGCAAAATGCAACTCGTTCATTCTTCGGGCTGGGCATCAGGTTGGAGTCTTGCCCCGCCTATGCCCACCCCTAACATTTGGTAGTAAGAGAGAGATTAAAACTCATGATGATGTTAAAAAAAAAAAAAACTATTAAGTAATTTTTTTAAAAAAATGGAGCTGAAGTAATTTAAAAAATCGACAGTATAGATATAATATTTTGTAAAACTATGAACTGAGGTTTTGTTTTTTTTTTAATATTAGGCATGAGATATTGAGATGATTAAGTTTTAACGGCTTAAATTTATTTATTTATAAGTACCAGTTTTGAGTAATGGCACATAGGTTGAGGGGTTTCTTCTTCTTGTATAATGGGGGGGAAAACACTCGTGTATTTGGATTAACTTTTAGAGAATAACTTTTACTACTCAATGCGGGTTGGCGGCTAGGCCCCAGGACGTTTCCCCACCAATGAAGTGGGAAAGGTTTGATTCCTTTTTTCACTTTTTGGGGGGGCTTTGCCATTAACAACTTGTGTATTGGTTACACTTTGCCACCATTTGAGAAAATAACTTTTACTATTTATGAGATAAAATGTGAGAAGAATTTTATTTCAACTTGTAAAAAAATGCTTTTGAAACTATGATTTGGGTATTACCCAAACACTCAAGGAAGAGAAAGAAGATTGCCAGAGGTTTCCTCACTTTGCATGGGACTCTTCTGTTTCCCCTTCTATCAAGGATACATCCAAATAACATTGAGGTTGAAACTGAATATTAGAAATTAAGTAAAGCATAAATTAATAGAAATAATTTGTTAATGATAATATTAATATAAAATAAGAAACTAACTTCACAGAATATGCGGAAGTTGCCAAAGCAGTTCTTCTCCTTAATAATTTTTCTATCCTTAAGATATTTTGGGTGAAGAGGTAAGAATATCTTTATTAATTTATCAAAAGTACATCTGAGACCATATTTAAATTTTGAGTGTAAAAATGCTCGTGAAAATTATTAAGGGGGAAAAATGCTAACTCCAGAAAACGTCAGTTAATTTTTTTCTGCCCAACATTAACTCCTCAATCTGAATTCTTTCTGCCGAACATTAACGGAAATCTCAGACCCATCAAGAGGAATGGGAAATGAGAGTGATTCTGATTCCTCCGACATATACATATCAAGAACCCCTCAACAGCCCTCTTCATTTGAAACCAGACAAGATTCAGGTGAAGTGTTATCAGTATCCTTTGGTTAGTAATGCTTGAGGATGTGATGCTTCATTATTAGGTGTTACTCTCTACTCCTAATTTGAAAATAGAGTTCACTCTTGTCTGAGGAGTATTTTTAGATTATATATCAATTTATTGATCAAGTTATTTAATCATATGTCATATATAGTGTATTTATTAGTTAAACTAATTAACATGGAAAAAATAGTAAAAAATATAAATATTTTAAACTAATTTAATTAAATTACGGTGGTTATATCAATTTTTAGAGTTGAATTTTAAAAAAGTGGAGAAATGGGGTTATAAATTTTTAATAAAGGGAAGATATAAGATAAAAGGGTAAGGAAAATTAATTTTTAAAAAAATCTTAACCCCACTTCTCTAATTTTCTTACATCTAACTCAATTTTTTTTTTTCCTCTACTTGCTTTTCCTTCCCCTCCTCTCATACCAAACAGCCTCTAAAAGTACATGTTTCCATGGACTAGCTGCATTTTTTTTGGGAAAGCTGGGGAAAAACCCCACTAAAAAATTAACTAGTGATAAAGATCTAAATCAGAGTATTAATATTATGTATGTACATAATTTGCAAAATACTTATACTTAGTGTGTATAAAAATAGTGATTAACATATCTGCTTTTGAGGCAGAAAAGTTACTAAGCAGCAAGCCAAAACGACGCAGTATCTTCTTCTTCTTTTATAAAACATACACATTATATTTTAACGGTCATAGTTTGTTATGCTTTAAAAAGAAAAATTGAAAGGGACAGTATTTAATGAGGGCGCCGCCATGAAATCAGTTTTACCAGCTCGCGTGAAGAAGAGCCAATGGTTCTTGTGCTTTCCCAGGAAACCAAAACTCACCAAAGTTTTATATTATTCCTCTATCCAAATCTTACCATTTTCTTTGTTGTTTTAATCCAACAAACACCACCTAATATATATACCATATACATGCGCCAATACTTTTTCTGGTATAGAAAAATCCAAAGATGATGTCGAGGGTCAGCCATGAGGAGAAGCAATGAGGAGAGAGAGTGAGAAAGAAAGAGAGAGAAGCCGTGTGGAGGTGGTGGTGAAGGTTATAGGGAATAATAGGCAGAGGAGCAGAAAATGCATTGCTGTTTTTTTCCCAATATCATTGTAATTTTTAATAAGTACTCCCGTCCTAATTATAAGACAGAGTTGATGACGTTGTTTTGAAAAATTAAGAAAGCTAAATAAGTTACTTAATCATATCATATGTTGTATATCAGATTGTTCTAAATTAATAATGCCAGGTGCACAAAATATTGACAAAATGCCTATGGACACACACACACCACGAACATATGTCCTTGTTGCGAAGTCAAGCAAAAGTATGGTTAGAAAAAAAAAATCAAAATATTTTTTAACAAATTTTTAGTCCTGATGCCGGCCAATCAATGTAGTGCAAGATGACGACTTCACCCACGTTAATTATGATAAATTGTCAAGCAATACTAGTGGTTGCACCCGGTCGTACGTAATAGCAGTTTTGTAAAATAAAAATGATTAACTTTTTTAGTACGATAATGCATTGATTTTCTGATTTTTACAACAAAAGATTGGGAGAGGATTTTCAAAATGATGAACGTGACATCCCATCTGTTTACACAATATGTATTGATTACGCATACACAAACTCCATCTTGCTAAAATTGAATCCAATTTTATAATTGGTTTTTAAAAATTTTTTTTTTTTAGAAAACCAATTTAGACCGATTGGATCCAAAAAGGCCCCAAGACTTAAAATTCGGCCAAGATTGCGTTGATGAGGGATGGGGAGAGAGCCCGATTTAGTTGTTAGGAGAGAAAAAATCCCAAAATTGATATCACACTGTCAAAATGATGAACGTGACATCACCTCTGTTTACACAATATGTATTGATTACGCATACACAAACTCCATCTTGCTATCAGATTGAATTACTCAATTTTATAATGTGTATGTTTTATTAAAAAAAGAAGAAGATACTGCATCCTTTTGGCTTGCTGCTGAGTAATTTTTCTACCTCAAAAGCAGATATGTTAATCCCAGAAAAATATAATGTGTCATTATTTCCCATAAATTTTTTAATGGTGGACTTTTTTTCCCATCAATTTTCCCTATTTTTTCTCATATTATTAATTAATTAATTAATTTTCTTAAAAAAAGAAGGTTCCTTAGTGTCATTATTTTTCTGAAAAAAACATAAGTGTCATTTTCTATCCATAGATGCATGAACATGATAAAAGGATCGAAACCATTTAATGGATATCAAATGTTCATAAAACCATTAATTCATGCATCAATGTCATACATTCATTTGATTTTATGGCAAATGCACTCACTGTCCACTGAATGTGATCATTCAAGTTTTTTTTTTCATTAAAAAAAAAAAGAATGAAAATTTTCATTTCACCCATGAACCTAACAAGTTGACAAATTTAAAAATAATTTAAAATTATATTTTGCCCATATAATTTCAATTGATCGATTTTTAATTTAATCCTTATAATTTTTAATTTCATAAGTAAACCTCATGTTTCATTTTGTTGTGTTGTACTTGTATGTTCTTTGTTCTCAATATTTTTTCAATATGTGATTATTTTTATTTTATTATTTATGTTTAGATCTTTTCTTTTTTTTGCATGTGGATTTTTAGGTGAATTATAATAATTCAAAAATAGAATATATGAATGAGAAAATTTGTAAATCATAAAGACTCAAAAAAAAATATTAATTAAAAATTAAGCAAAATTATAGGGATAAAAACTTAATTTTCCTAAAATGTTCGCTTAATTATTACTTCAAACCTATTTTCTACAATTTTTGTCTCTTCACATATAATCACTAACAAAGAGGTACAAATCAAAGATGATGAGGATGAAGAAGATCCAATTAACAATCTAGAGCATTATCATGGCAAGATTATTGTTCCTCTCTCTTCTTCTTCATCTCTTCAAGTCGGCCATTTCTGTGCTGCATGAGCAAGCTTTAACAACTCCACCATTGCCGATTCTATCCCTCCCATCATATTCTCAATTAAAATGGCAACAAAGAGAGATCATCATGTTCCTCCACTTTGGTGTGAACACTTTCACGGACAGAGAATGGGGAGACGGCCGTGAGAACCCGAAGATCTTCAACCCTTCAGGCCTCAACGCCGGGCAGTGGGCGGAGGTGGCGGCTGAGGCCGGAGTTTCGCTGATGATACTGACGGCAAAACACCACGACGGGTTCTGCCTGTGGCCGTCAAAGTACACTGAACATTCAGTGATTGAAAGCACTTGGAAAAATGGGAAAGGAGATGCTGTGAGGGAGTTTGTGAGTGCAACTTCAGCAAAAGGGATAGATGCAGGGCTTTACCTGTCACCTTGGGATAGGCATGATTCTAGATATGGACATGATATACCTTACAATGAATACTATTTAGCTCAGCTTCAAGAACTGCTCAATCAGTGAGTTTAGTTTCTTTAATTTAATTATCAGTTATTTCTATGAAGAACCTGATTTTCTGGGAAAAAAATTTACTATATTTTATTAGATATAGCTACATAGGTGTGTGTGTATATATATATCAGTTGTATTTTAGTAGAAAAATAACTTAAATCAATTTGGTAGAACTTCTCTTAACATTATACATTTCCAGTCCTTTGTCTAATTAGTCAACACAGAACTCTTATATTCTAATATTTTTCTACTTTATTTTTTTTTTCATTTGTTTGGGTTTTTATTTCTTTTTGAGTCTCTCAGATCTCAACCCTACAATTTTTTTTTTTTCCTTGTAAGTGCTTGTTCTTCTTTTTTAGCCTCATTCTTCTTCTTTTTTTATTTGTGAGTGCTCATACTTCTTGTTTGAGCCTCAATCTTCTTCATGTTTTTTTCCTTCAAATTTTTCTTTCTTTCTTTTTGATGTCCCGGATGGATTTGTGCTCATCAACAATCTAGACAGCTCATATTTAATTTAATTCAATTGAATATTTTAAATAAAATTTTATTTTAATATATGTAAAATTTAAAATAAATGTCACCGTATAATAACCATCACTTTTGAGAAAAATGATTTTATCATTTTAAAAAGTAAAAGATAAAAAAATTTATTTTGGACAATTCAAATTAGATTTGAATGGCTGGCATCTCATTATATGGTGCTTTGCATTATGTGATAAGCACTAAATGAGACTCTAACGAATGACTTTGATACCATATTAGATTTTTGAGATATAAGCATTTATCAGAGTTATCTTTCTATCAAACTAGCTAGTTCAAACCAACTTGTAAGATTTCTCTTAAATATTATATTAATTCAATCCTATCACTTCTCTTATTAATTAGCGAATGTCACACTCTTATATCTATTAGTTTTGAAGTGCTATATAGTATGAATGGTTGGTGATTGATGAAATGCAGATATGGGGAAGTGAGGGAGATATGGTTTGATGGGGCGAAGGATCCAAAGGCAGAGAATGTGACGTACTACTTCACAGAATGGTTCTCAATGGTGAAAGAGTCGCAGAAATCCATTAACATATTCTCAGATGCAGGTCCTGATGTGAGGTGGGTGGGAGATGAACAAGGCTATGCTTCCGACACCTGTTGGTCTCTCATCAACCGAACTTCTCTTTCCATTGGAAATCCTGATATCACTCAGTAAGTTTCATCCTCATCCATCTTCCTCCAAGCCAACTACACTTTTGATATTGCGTCTAAATGCCTTTGACATTATCTCACTTTGAAGATAAGGAACTAACTAGCTAGCCCTTATTTCTTACTTGACTTGTAAGTAAACTTATCATTTATGTTTTGTAATCATTGTATATTAGATTTTGGAAATATACGTGGTAACTGTAAGTTTGTAGTGCAACTCGGCCCTACATTTAGGAGAGGAGTATTAGATTTTAGATATATATATATATATATATATATATATATCCTACGTTTAGGACATAGTTTTGGCTCTATAAGAATTGGAGGAACACTAAATTTTGAACTCACACATATAAAGAGTATTAGATTTTAGAGATATATAATTATAATATTGGAACTGGTTTCCCTGCTCGTTCTTTGGACAAGCGGGGAAAGCTCATCTCGATCTGATTTTTTTTTTAGATTAAAAAAAATAATTTTTTTTAAAGGTTACTTTAGAGACTATATTTATTTTAGATTCTTTATCCATTAATTTTTTTTAATAAAAAATAAAAAAAAAAAAAAAATCAGATCAATCAACGGTCCCGGTCAGGTCGTCTACAAGGACGAGCTCTCCCTACTCATTTTAGACAATAGGGAAACCATGTCCTATAATATTCCTCCTTCTACATTTTTTTATTCATTTTTTATTTCTTCGCTTGTGCCTATATTCTTTTGAGTTTTGAATTTAGAGTGGGCCTCAGATCTCTACCAACTTCTTTTCTTCTATGTCTGGGCTTGTAGTTCATTTTTAGGTCTTAAAGGCTTCAAATCCACAATCTTCTTCTTTTGAGTTTTGAATTTAGAGGGGCCTCAGGTTTACCTGCTTCTTTTCTTTTTCTGTGTGTGGGTTGTACTTCATTTGCCTTCTATCCAAATAGTTTAAACCATTATATATATATATATATATATATATATAAAACTTTAAACCAATATGATAGACTTCCTAACAATGTATACCTTGAGACTTGTGCACATAATGTGCACATAAGATCTCAAGGTATACATTGTTATATCTATCATATTGGTTTAAACTTTATATTTATATATATATATATATATTTTTTATATATATTATATATTATATTTATTTAGATTTAAATTATATGTTGTTTTTTTGAGATTTTTTTTGCACCCAATATCTCAAATTAATTAGTTTCCATGATAATCTTGGTGTTATAGACAAATGCGTAATTGAAAACTAATTAATTTAAGATACTTTGGTGCAAAAAAAAAAATTAAAGCAAGATATAATTTAAATTTAAATAAATATAATATAATATAAAAATATGCTCATACCTCTAATAGAGGTATAAGCACATAAAAAACACATATCTTATGTGCACATAATGTGGACTTCGTATACCTTTAAATCCTTCTTTAATTGGTCTTACATTCAAACATGTAATAGTCACTTATTTTCTTGGTGATGATCATCATATATTTGTGTATGTGTAGCTACCTAAACACAGGTGATCCCAAAGGAACAAATTGGGTTCCAGCTGAATGTGATGTATCAATTAGACCAGGATGGTTTTGGCACAAATCAGAATCACCAAAAACCGTAACTGAACTACTTGACATTTACTACAACTCGGTTGGTAGAAATCGCTTATTACTCCTCAACGTGCCTCCCAACACAACCGGCCTCATATCTGACATTGATGCTCAAAGGTTGAAGCAATTTCCCAGTGCAATCACCACAGTTTTCCAGAAGAACATAGCAGCAGAAGAAGACTGCAGTGTTACAGTTAGCAGCCAAAAAGGAGGAAAACAAGGTGGTTTTGGACCTGAAAATATGTTGGATAGTGACCATTTATGGACATATTGGGCTCCTGAAGAAGAAGAAGGAAGAGAGGAGTATTGGGTTGAGATAAGAGGGAGGAATAATGGGAGTGTGAGATTCAATGTGGTGAGGGTACAGGAAGCGATAGGACTTGGTTAGAGGATCCAACGGCATGAGATCTATGTGGATGGTAAGTTGGTGATCAGAGGGACCACAGTGGGTTATAAGAGGCTTCACAGGATTGAAGGTAGGGTGGTGGATGGTCGTGTTGTGAGGATCAAAATCAGTGAGTCCAGAGGATTGCCTCTCATTTCCTCTATTGGTCTCCATTTTGATCCTTTTTGGCACTCTAAGTTCACTACTGGTTTCAAGAAGTAATTATATATATGAAGCTTCTCAAGTATATAGTATGCATGTTAATTTATTACATGATAGATTGTAGGCCTCCTTTACTTACATTTTAACTCAGCTATGTGACTTCTAATGACTTAAATGTAAAGTAAAGAAATAGAGGTTGAATTCCATTATGAAGCACTTTTAAGAATTGAAGGCTCTATGTTGAATTTATTCAAATGCCAATATGCTTCATGCATCATGCATCATGCATGTACATCTGATGTGTACATATACATACTCCATTAGCTCCTTTTTATAAGAACTTGATAACTAAAATATAAGGTTTAAGAAAACAGTTACAAATAATAAATATGTTAAGAAATGAATGTTTTTCAAGTATGCATTTATTTATAAGGGGTAAAGGTAAGAGGAAAAAATAGAGTAATAGTGAGATATGAAAAGAATGTAGTATGAGAATATAAGGAGAGATAATGGAATTCATTAGGGGCAAAATGGTAAAAATTTATTAAATACTTAGAAAACTCTAAATAAGATTTATAAAAACTTAAAAAAATGATAAAGACAATTTAAATTTCAAACTCATATAAAAATAAATAAAAAGGCTTGGATTAGTTATAGGGAGAATTCCATACAAAGACGGTTAAAATAGGAAAATTCTCTATAAGGTTGATAAATTCAATAAATCATAAGGTGAGTCAATGACCCAATGTAGAATATTTAAATGTTGGTTATTTTTCAATAATACCCCTAATCATAATTCAAGGAAAGGAGGAAAGCAAAAACAAGAAGTTAAATGTCTGTCGTACTCATTACCATGATGGTTCAATCTCGTGTGCCCTGTGGAGCAACGCCATGAGAAGTCTCCACCGTGAGAAATAGCCACTTTTGCCACCGTTAGAAGCCGCCGTTGTGGCTGTGAGGGACCTTGTTTGTGCCAAAAAGTCGAGTATGAATTTATTCTCCAATTCTTAATTTGCCTTTGAAGGGATTTTCCCAACTATCAACTGTAGAATTTCATTTTATTTTATAGTCTTTGTTGGCACTTGGCAATGAACTATTTACACTGATTCTTCCAAATGTTAAAGAGAAAAGGAGGACAAGGGGGTGAGAGATATCCCTTGTTCCTGCTTGGTGGTCAGTGCCAGTGGTTTCATTCCTTTCCAATAAATAAATTTTCAGCCGTAATCTGGGAAAAAAAATGCAGAAATTTCAGGCTTTTTTTTTCCTAAATGCCCATAATTAAATAACTATTTACCAAAATGCCCCCGTTTCCAAACTATTTCCCAATCTGCTTTATTTAGTCGACTAAACCATAATTTAGTCGACTAAAACGCGGGCTCAGTTTTTTTTTTTTTTAACTTCCCTCGGGATTTAGTCGACTAAGCACGTAACTTAGTCGACTAAATCATAAAAAAAACAAAAGGTTAAAACTTTGGAAGGCCATAATTTCTCTCTCTGGAGTTAAATCAAGTGATTCTTTTTTTGATTCCACATAACTTTTTGAGATCTATGCACTGACATAAAAATTAACTTCCAGATTTAATGAAGAGAAAGGAGAAAAAATAACTAATTCTTTATTGCGCAGAGATACTAACAATTCATTAAATATAATCAAGTGATTCTTATATATATATATGGGAAAAGTATTTCTCCTGTCACTTGAGATAAAGTTATCTCTAGTGACCCTAAAACTACGTCGTTTTGAATTAATGAAGGGTGTGTTTGTAATTTTAGTTTAATTAACGAATATGTTTCGTAATTTTGCATCTTCATTAATTCATCTAAAATTACAAAACACCCTTTATTAATTCAAAACGATGTAGTTTTAGGGTCACTAGAGATAACTTTATCTCCGGTGGACGGAGAAATACTTTTCCCTATATATATATATATATATATAGTGAATTGTTTCCTTTTATTTGATGTTTTCTTTTTTATTAGATCATATAATATCTCCTGCACAATAAAGATAGGATATGTGTGTGTATATATATATTTAATGAATTGTTAGTATTAACATGAGTTGTTAATATTTAATATATATATATATATATATATTTATTTATTTAATGAATTGTTAGTATTTTCTCGCATAATATGAATCATATGATATGGACAATTCAAAATCTAAATTGAACCTCCTAACCTTTTATTTTATCTTATAAAAGATCAATTGTAAAACCATGTCCTAATTAAGTTAGTTGGTTCTCCCTCCCTCCCTGACTCTATGTTGAAATTAAACTTCAAACTTCAAAGAATAATCACCTTTTTTTTTTTCTCTTGTAGATGAGGCTGTTATTTCCCTAAAATCCCCCCAAAAATTTAGTGGCAGTCAATTCCATTTTAATATTAATATTCTCTTGCAACATATGATCTCATGCATAACTTTCAACTGCTATTATTCCCCTCAAATCAAGCCCCACAAATTTAGTGTCGATATTTTTTCTATTTCTCTTTTGTTTTAAAATCCATATTATTAATGGAGAGATAATCTCAATTTTGAATATATTGTATTTTGAAAATCCAGTATTAATTGTTACGTTACACGGAGGGATACTTTGAAAATCAAGCCCCACAAATTTAGTGTCGATACTTTGAGGCTCCCTATAACATGACATTCCAGAATCTAAGAAAATCCATATTATTAATTATTGGATTTTCAAAATACAATATATTCAAAATACATATTATTAATATATATATATATATATATATATATATATATATATATATTCATTAAATATATATATATATATATTAAATATTAACAACTCATGTTAATGCTAACAATTCATTAAATATATATATAAACACACATATCCTATCTTTATTGTGCAGGAGATATTATGTGATCTAATAAAAAAGGAAACATCAAATAAAAGGAAACAATTCACTATATATATATATATATATATATTTATATAAGAATCACTTGATTATATTTAATAAATTGTTAATATCTCCTACGCAATAAAGAATCAGTTATTTTTTCTCCTTTCTCTTCATTAAATCTGGAAGTTAATTTTTATGTTAGTGCATAGATCTTAAAAAGTTATGTGGAATTAAAAAAGAATCACTTGATTCGGACTCCCGAGCTAGAAGTTATGGCATTCCGAAGTTTTAACCTTTTGTTTTTTTTTTTATGATTTAGTCGACTAAGCACTATGCTTAGTCGACTAAATCCCTGGGGAAGTTAAAAAGAAAACTGAGCCCGCGTTTTAATCGACTAAATTATGATTTAGTCGACTAAACAGGGGCAGATTGGGAAATAGTTTGGAAACATGGGCATTTTGGTAAATTGTTATTTGATTAGGGGCATTTTGGGGAAAAACCGAAATTTCAAGCCATAAATGTAGGGCCAAAATTGGTTGATTTGTGATGAAGTGTGGTTTTGCATACTATAGTTTCTATTCTTGTTTTTCTGATTCGACGATGTACATACCTAGTTATAGCTGTAAAATCATGAAGAATTGGAGCTCCAAGAGCAACCAGTGGTTCTTGTCACTGACTGTTCTCAAGGAGGAATCGGAGACGCACTGACACGCGCATTCGCCGCCAACAAGTGTACGGTGGTTGCCACAAGTAGGTCATCATGGTCATCCATGGCAGACCTGGAGCAAGATCCATTGAATTGTTCTGCCTGCAATTTTACTTTTTTTTTTTTTAATGATTAAGGGATACAGAGGTAATTTGGCCCAAATTTTAAATTCCTAATTATGTCACATAGCCTAATTAATAATTTGTTAAGTTTAGTAACTCAAATTAGAATTTGGGTAATTCAACCATCTTTATATTTGATTTTCCCGTAGTTATATATATATATATATATCTCTCAAGAGGCTAGAAAATTAAAGGCTTAAAGTGCATATTTGGATTAACGGTAGAAACTATTTTCCCAACGTGATTTATAGTATACGAGATAATTTTGTGAGAATAGTTTTATCTCGACTTACATAAACGTATTTTTCCAATGCCAATTCAAAAATGGGCCCTTAATATGTAAGAAGCAATCACATGAAGACCGCCATCATCTTGTAAAGGAAGCATGTTCCTGTGTTTTGGTGGTTGCTTTTGATCTGCAACAATCAGAAGCTGCAACTTCCTCTATTCTTATTCTCTCAAAAAAAAAAAAAAAAAAAAACTTTCAAGCAATATAATTAGCTTCCTTGATTTTTCATAAAAGTCAACTTTGTCATATTTAAGATGGATGGGAATATGTCATATTCCTGTTGTGTTTGATGTCTTTTGTATGCAGTGTCGTATTTGCAGCACAATGACGGAGGGATAACGCTGTTTGGGTTCACCCTCGATCGAAGATTGCTTCATACTCGGTTTGCCTTTATGTCCAGAACCAATCCTTGCTTGGAGCGCTTGTATGAAATGAATCAGACCATTATTTATTATAGTTTTGTAAAGTTGAAAGGTTCAACTTGAAGCTCGGGGATGTTAAGGAGACGTCATTGTATAAATCCAGTTTTTCATTTTTCACCTCAGCTGTAACAGAGATGTGTGTACTAAATTTTAGTGCAAAACTAGTCAAAAATGACTGTGGTGTTGGAAAATAGGATGATGATGATGAAGATGTTCAATCTGCTCTTAACATTTAAGAGAAACCAGGCAGTCGGTGTTTATCTGTTTCTCTCTCTCTTCACTCCTCAATCGCGTTTGGTTTCTTTGCCCATTGCTCATTCTTCATCATCTTCAGATTTTGACTGTCGAATTTTCATCTAAACATCCAGAAAGAGACACATTATCTATTTCAAACTACCACATGCGATAGTTTGAAATAGATGATATATCTCTTTCTGGACGCTTGGATCAAAATTCGACGGTCAGGATTTGAAGATGATGAGGGATGAGCAGAGAAGTGCTTCAGGAGAAAGTATTTGCTTCCCTCTTGAATCTGAAGAGGAGAAAGTTATGAGCAGGACATTCATACCGGTAGGGCCCACAAGAAAAAAAAAAAATAACAGAGGTTTTGAAAAATAAATAGTTGTGGCATTTTTTTGTCTCTTTTATAATTTTTTTCATAGATATTTTTGCCCCCAAAATTTTAATATGATGCCAGATATAATTTTGACAAATTAATATGGATATTTTTGCTCTTTTACCCAAATAATTTTTTTTGTAACATTCAATACTTTTTAATGCAGAAGTAAAATTATCAGGTAAAAAAAGTAAAAGTAAAATTACAGTTCAAGGTGACACTAAAACTCTAGGCAGATGTGCACATATTCAATCTTTAACTCTATGTATTATAAATATTAGATCAGAAAGATATAAAAAAAGTAGTGCAAAATAGGCTGCCAAAAAAAGTAATGGAAAATATGTATGATTATTTCTCTTAAGGTTAAAAAAAATGTGGCTATTCCTCTTCAAATCGACAAATTCTGACTCCCTCACTCTAGTAAGGGAGAATAGAGAATGACTGGGGAAAAAAAAAACCCTTTAAAATTACAAAATTCTAAATAAGGTATCAAGTATTTCCTATAAAATAAATTGTAAATTACTTATCAAGTTACATCATTACTCATCAATTATTGATAATAAACAAGATTTGAGATTTCACAATTTTAAATTTGTTGTTGTTGTCGTCATCATTTTTTCCCTTTAGTAATTGAGTGACCATCCCAATCACTACCTTTTTTTCTTTTTTCTTTTTTTTTGCAAAGAAAAGCCGCAGTTTTTAATAGAGGTACAACTTTAAGTCTTTAACGACGGTTTTATTGTTTTAACCACTGAAAAAGACATTTCTTGGCTGAAACAACTGCTGCTAAAACATATGTAATAACTACTTTAGCAGTATAAAAAATAGTGGCAAAATGGTAATAAATTGCTTCCATATAGTGAGTGATGGGTGAATGATCTGCTTCTAAGTTGCTTATACTGAATTTCACCATCCTGGTAACAACTTCATCTGATTATTTAACTCATTTAGGACCACAAGAATTTCCACTGGAAGATTTAGTGAAACTCCTGCAGAAAATTCGTGAACCACCCCACATATTTCAATCATGCTACAACCTGGGATTTCCTTTTGGATTCCTCTTTCTTTCATCACATTCCTAACTCTTTTAGCAGCATCAAACTGGCCAGCTTTTCCATATATGTCACACAAGTTCATATAGAATGCATGATTATTAGGCTCTAAGTGAATCAAATGAATAGCTACCTTCTCTCCTAGCTCAAAATTCCCATGCATTTGGCATCCTCCAAGCAATGAACCCCACACATAAACATCAGGCTTCATCGGCATCTCTCTTATTACTCTCTCTGCTTCCTCAAAGAGCTTCGCTCGGCTAAGAATGTCCACCATGCAAGCATAGTGATAAACCTGAGGTTCAATTGAGTAAACAGTTTTCATCATCTCAAAGCACCACCTAACTTTCTCTACCAAACCAGAATGAGCACAAGCAGACAATAAGCCGACGAATGTTACGTGGTTAGGCTTCACTCCGGCCTTCTCCATGTCTAGAAAGCAATCAAAAGCCTTCTCGCCTAAGCCTTGAAGAGCGAGCACTGAGATCATAGCAGTCCATGCTGAAGCATCCTTCTCAGGCATTTCTTTGAAGATATTAATTGCTTGATCTGCATGCCCACACTTACCATACATGTTCACAAGTGCTGTTCCAATTACCACATCAGACTCTAGCCCAGTTCTTCTCAGATAACTATGCACCCATTTACCATGATCTATGGAACCAAGTTGAGCACAAGCTGAAAGGACACTAGCAATTGTGAATTTATCAGGCTCGACCGTATGATTATCTTCGCCGCAAACCTGCATTTGATGGAAGAGTTGCAGTGACTCTTTTGGCCGGCTGCCTTGGACCAACCCTGTAATAATGGAGTTCCAAGTTATGATATGCTTCTCACGCATGAGATTGAACAATTCCATTGCATTGTCAAGCTCTCCATTTCTCAGAAACCCAATAATCATTGAGTTCCAGGTGACAACATATCTAACAGGCATTTCATCAAACAGCTTCCTGGCATTATTCATCAACCTACATGCCATGTACAAGTTTATCAATGAATTCCCAACAAAGATATCATCACAAAATCCAAACTTGACGACTTGGGCATGAATTCCTAAGCCAGTAGATTCATCCACCCTCCTAGTACAATCCTTTAAAAGGAAGGGGAAAGTGAGGTTATTTGGTAAAATGCCATTGCGAAGCATTTCTCTGTAAAGCAACAAAGCCCTGCAAATTTGGCCATCTTCACCTTTATCATCCTTCAAACCTGAATATGATCTGAGCATGATATTGTAGGCACGAATTTCCGGGTTCTTAATCGTCCGAAAGACGTTAGAAGCATAGGTGAATGAACCCCAATTTGAAAAGGCACAAAAGAAGAGTAGACGAGTAATGAGATAATATTGGTCATCCGTAGGTAACAATGGGAACTTAAGAATCTGGGTATGGATTTGTTTCAGCTCTCTGAAATTCTTGCATTCATCAATATTAATTTTGAGACGGAGTTTTAGAGACTTCTGGGCCTACAAGCCAAAAAAAAAAAAAAAAAAAAAAAAAAAAAAAAAAAAAACCCAATCCCCTCTCGTTCAGAATTACATGCCACGTTATTATCAACAAAAAAAAAAAAAAAAGGAATTACATGCCACGTAAGGATAAGGTCTCCTTACGTTACGGGTTCGGTTACGGTCCTCTACAGAGGACCGTCCTCTACCTTTTTTGCGCTTAAATTTATATCGCATCGCGATAAATTATTAAAAAAAAATGGGACCGTCCAGGATCTTCATCCGACGCCCGAGATAAGTAAGAGGATGGAAAAGGATGGGAAAAGAAAAGGATGGGAGCCGGATCCTTACGTTACATATGAATGCAGGACAGAAATTTAATTTAATTTTTTAGGGGAAAAGGTTGTAAAAAAACATTGCCTAACCGTGAAAACTTAAACAAAAAGTTAGTTGTTAATGTCATTAACTCGATTATATCAAATAAATTAAAGTAAAATCATTCACATTAGATTTGAACTGGTCCTAAATAATAAAGAACTCTTGGTGCTCATTTGATTCTTAATTAAGTTGAACATGAACACTAAAAAATTATACTAAAGGAACGTTGTTTAGTAAACTTGGCATTTCAGTTATAAAAAAAATGTTATTTAATTACACAGACATTTGCACAACCTTTGCTTTCTTTCTAGCGGCCAAAAAAGTAATAAATCCTACGAGCACTAAGAATAACACTACGTAACTATTTTACTTTTCTTTTTAAGCAATTCACTTCCCGTATTCCTCACCATTTCTCACCGTCATGTCCTCTCCCACCACTAGAATAATCAAAATTCTGTTTTTCTAAATCTGCCCCTCTTGATTGGTCACTTTCTTGCAAAGGTGGCAATATTTCTAATACTTCTAAGCTTATTTTAAGATCAGGATTTTCCTGACTTGAAAGATAAACATCACTTAATAAGGAAAATAATAAGCAAAATGAATGTTAATTCACATGCATAGTTCAAAGTAGAACTTTACCGGCAAGATGTGTATCTAAAATGCATCAAGAACCCGAGCATGTCCCTGATACCAAATGTGATGTGCATCTAAAATGCGTTAAGAGCCCGAGCATGTCCCTGATACCAAGTGTGATGTGTATCAAAAACACGTCAAGAGCCCGAGCCTAGCTCTGATACCAATTATAACATTTCATGTTGTCCTTATCCATAGATAGCTCTTGAGTAAATATGATCCTACATGATATCCAAATATAAGTCAAGAACACATCCTTTCTTATCCATAATTTAGTTATACCAAAAACTAACAGCAACTCTATAATACAATAGTGAGTTAAAATTAAGTTTAGTGATTAAGTTATATCGAGTGATAATTGAGGAATTGAGTTGATTTTCAAGAAAGTAAAAAACTCTAACCCTAAAAGAGTAATCTCCCCTATTTACATTTATCAAAATGTTATATTTCCTTTTATATGATATCTGCTCGACCTTTATATACATATATCCAAATCTCACGCTTTCTTTCTAGCAGCTAAAAAAAAGTGAACAAAAATTATATCCTGAGTAACTTTTTTTTTTTTGTTGGACCAGCAGAAAATTTGTTTCCTCGGCCACCACTTTTTCACAAAGGTGGCAGTACCTCTAATACTTTTAAGCTTGTTTCATTATCCTTACCTGAAAGGTAACCATCACTTAATAAGGAAAATAACAACCAAAATGAATGCTAATTCACATGCATAGTTCAAAGTAGAACTTTACCGGCAAGATATGTATCTAAAACGCATCAACAACCAGAGCATGTCCTTGATACCAAATGTGATGTGTATCTAAAATGCGTTAAGAGCCCGAGCATGTCCCTGATACCAAGTGTGATGTGTATCAAAAACACGTCAAGAGTCCGACTCTAGCTCTGATACCAATTGTCGCTCTGGATATTATCCACTTTGGGCATCAAAGATTATAACATTTCATGTTGTCCTTATCCATAGATAGCTCTTGAGTAAATATGATCCTACATGATATCCAAATATAAGTCAAGAACACATCATTTTTTAGACATAATTTAATAACCATACCAAGAAATAACAGCAACTCTATAATACAAAAGTGAGTTAGAATTAAGTTTAGTGATTAAGTTATATCGAGTGATAATTGAGGAATTGAGTTGATTTTCAAGTAAGTAAAAAACTCTAACACTAAAAGAGTAATCTCCTGTATTTACATTTATCAAAATGTTATATTTCCTTTTATATGATATCTGCTCAGCCTTTATATACACAAATTCAAATCTCATGCTTTCTTTCTAACAGCTAAAAAAAAGTGAACAAAAATGATATCCTGGGTAACTTTTTTTTAAAGTACCTCAGCTCCTGGTCTTTTTCACCATCTGTTGCCGCCACGGCCTCTCCCACCACCGGAATTATGTTTCCAGAAATCGCACTTGTTGGACCAGCAGAAAATTTGTTTCCTCGGTCACCACTTTCTCACAAAGGTGGTAGTACCTCTAATACTTTTAAGCTTGTTTCATTATCCTTACCTGAAAGGTAAACATCACTTAATAAGGAAAATAACAACCAAAATGAATGCTAATTCACATGCATAGTTCAAAGTAGAACTTTACCTAAGCAAGATATGTATCTAAAACGCATCAACAACCGGAGCATGTCCCCGATACCAAATGTGATGTGTATTTAAAATGCGTTAAGAGCCCGAGCATGTCCCTGATACCAAGTGTGATGTGTATCAAAAACACGTCAGAGCCCGAGCCTAGCTCTGATACCAATTGTCGCTCTCGATATTATCCACTTTGGGCATCAAAGATTATAACATTTCATGTTGTCCTTATCCATAGATAGCTCTTGAGTAAATATGATCCTACATGATATCCAAATATAAGTCAAGAACACATCCTTTCTTAGCCATAATTTAATAACCATACCAAGAAATAACAGCAACTCTATAATACAAAAGTGAGTTAGAATTAAGTTTAGTGATTAAGTTATATCGAGTGATAATTGAGGAATTGAGTTGATTTTCAAGTAAGTAAAAAACTCTAACACTAAAAGAGTAATCTCCCCTATTTACATTTATCAAAATGTTATATTTCCTTTTATATGATATCTGCTCAGCCTTTATATACACAAATCCAAATCTCACGCTTTCTTTCTAGCTGCTAAAAAAAAGCGAACAAAAATGATATCCTGAGTATTTTTTTTTTTTTTTAAAGTAACTCAGCTCCTGGTCTTTTTCACCCTTTGTCACCGCCACGACCTCTCCCACCACCGGAACTATGTTTCCAGAAATCCCACTTGCTGGACCAACAGAAAATCTGTTTCCTTGGCCGCCACTTTCTCGCAAAGGTGGCCTTACCTGTAATACTTTTAAGTTTGTTTCATTATCCTTACCTGAAAGATAAACATCACTTAATAAGAAAAAGACAACCAAAATGAGTGCTAATTCACATGCATGGTTCAAAGTAAAATTTTACCAGCAAGATATATATCTAAATCTATAGCTGGCACATCAAAGATACAGCCTTTTCTGCCAGCAGTGAGAGTAAAACCCTTCACTGTCTCAAACTTCTCCTTAGGCAAAATCTTGAGTCTTTGAGATGCAAAATTGGGGCCAAAATAAACCCAAGGAAAAGATCGGTAAAAGTTACTACCAAACATATATGATATAACAAAAAAAGATCAATCTATAATGACCAATTGGAAGCACAATTTAGTATTAAAACTAATTGAGTGATTAATAAACACAGTTTATAGACTTAAAGTCTCTCTAGAAGTTCAAACTATTATTTTTGGTCATTCCCAATCAACCCAAATACCAAACCTTATTTTTCATTAATCACATTATCAATACAAACTCAGAATCAAACTCACAATCTTTGGTCAGATGCCTCATGACAACTTTTTACAACAACCTAAAGCACTTTCAGATATACTTTTCTATCCAAAAAAGGGAATAATGAATACTGACCAAATTTTGAAGATGGGGTAGAAATATTTTATGACAGCACATATCATACACTTTTCATATCCTTAAATACAATAAGATAAAGAAAAGTTGCATATGGAATGTGAACTACATTGCATTTTCCAAACATGTTACACTACGTATTGCACAATCACTTAAAATTGAAGTTAAGTAGCAGATAAAAGATCTTCCCGCAGCAAGGCAAACATGTAGACCTTTCATAAAAAAACATAGCAAGTACTCTTAGGTAATCACCATCTGATTTAGAGTAACATGTAAGTGTCATAACACAAGAACATGGTTCAGTGTAAGGTTCTCACAATGGGGCGAAGATGGGTCATGCAGTCTCAAGAAGTAATGACATAATTCTCAGTGGAAGTAAGAAGCGATCTTCTCTTTATCTCAGTATAACCCTACAAACAATAAATATAATTAAGCAAATGCGCCAGAAGTACCTGAATAATTAACTTAACATCATTAATATCCAATCCACGAGCTACTACATTTGTGGCCACTAATGTCATGAATTTTCCAGACCTAAAGTCAGACAATGTGACCTGCAAATATTACAAGTGGATTATACAAGTTCACCTGCTATAGAGGTGAATAATGTCTAGGATAAGCTGGGACGACGTGGCAGAAATACATGGAAGAACAAGATGCCTAGCTAACATTGGTGCTAGACTTTATGTTCTCGTTCTCGACGAGGTCAACGGTTTTCTTATCTGGTTTCAGAAACCCGGAGGAAAAGCACATACCAACAATGAATTCAACATCTTCAACAAAATCCTTCCTCAGGATCTCATCAAGGACGCAGAACTTAGTTGGGTTAGGTCAATACTTGTTCTCTCAATATGATCCTACACGATGTCCACATATATAAGTCAAGAACAAATCCTTTCAAAGCCATAATTTAATAACCATAATAAGGAATAACATAACAAGGAATAACAGCAGCTCTATAATACCTAGAAATACACCAGTATGCACAATGGTAATTACCTTTATGCGGCCTGGTGTTCCAACAGCAATATCAACACCTTGATTGATTGAGCTTATCTGCTTGAGCTAGAGGTGGAGGTCCACCATACAAACAGCAAAAAATCAAACCCAGTGCTTCACCATAAGCTTCAAAATCAGAGAACACCTAATGCATCACATAACACATTATTAACAAAAGGAAAAACCGATATCCATATATCAATCCTAGTGAAGATTTTTCTGCAACCACCTCTTGCCTAATGTATCTCTTGAATTTTTTATATGTATTAGATTTTATCAATTTAGAATTTCTTGTGTAAATTTTTTTTTTGGACCAGTGAGAATCTTTGGTGTAATCTACTGTTTTAATCAAACTTTTAACTTTTAGTGTATATCAATCATGTGATATGTTTTCCCAATAAAAATAAATTAAATTACTTTATAAAAACTACCTGGTGTTAAACTGCCTATTGCTGCAATATTAAATTATAAAGATGAAAAAATACGTGTGATTCAATAAATTTACATTAAATTTCAGTTTGATCTCATAACTTTAAAAAGTATACTTTTAGGCCGTGCATGGCAACCATTCTCGTTTTCCAAAGACTCAAGCTTTTACGAGATGAAACAATTTTTTCTCATTCTCGTGCCTTGGAAGAGTTTTGAGAATCACATTACGTTTATTAACTCATTTAATTTTTACTCTGAGAATCAGAAAACGTTTGGTAACACAATTTTTTTTCCATTCTGAGAATCAGAATTACGTTTGTGCACACATTTTTATTTTTATTCCGAGAATTAGAATTATACAATACAAATCTATTTATTTATTTTTTGTTTACAGGTTTCATCAACGATATAAAATAATAAATTGGGGTAAATTTTAACTAAAATGCCAACATTTCATGTCTAAAAAAATAATCTATTTATTTACGTCGCTCTCATTTTTTAATACCATATTATTACCTTAATATAATTAATTATACAAATGAATGAATAAATAAATATATCTACATTAGTCACATGACTCAACTAAATTTTCATGATACCACAATAATTTAAAGCAAAAATAATTGATGTTGTATTGAACAAAAAAATATGACAAGTCTCTAATGTATTTCGAATATGTCTCTTAATCTATCAACATCATATATGGGGGCAACCGATTGTCTCTAGCTAATCAGTTTGCAATATTTTCCTTAATAATGTTTATTTCGAGTCACTTGATTTGAAGGGCCTTCATCATCTATAGCGGAAATGTATGGGTTCTTTTTGTCATGTTGAGATTTGCATGATGTGCTAGATTTTTGTCTGCTATCTAATGATCCCTAATAAAGTTATGTATTGCACAACATGCAATCACAATGAGAGCTTGCTTCCGAAATGAAAATGGAGGCATTTTACATAAAATTGGGAACCTATTCTTCAAAGCTCCAAATGACCGTTCGATTACATTTCTCAAAGAAAAGTGCCTATGGTTGAACAACTCCTTAGTTGATCTCGGGTTGATTTCGCCTTCCTCCTCTATAGTCATTCAAATGGTAGCGCTCTCCTTTGAATGGTGTTAAATAACCATCCCTTGTTGGGTATCCGGAATCAACGACGTAAAATTTTCCTACACGTTGACAAGAATTTACCAAAAAATAAATTCATATAATAATAAGGACAATCAAATATGAAACTAAAGGAAAATGTCATTCACTTTGCTTTGTACAAACTCATCGTACCTAGTGGGGGATGAGGGAATTCCAACCTAGGAGTTTCAAGCGCAGTAGTAAAAATGCGACAATCATTTGCAGATCCTTCCCATCCGGCATACACAAAAGTGAACTTCATGTCAAAGGAACATGCACACATGACATTTTGGGTTGTAATTTGTTTCCTGCCTCTAAATGGTATTTGCTTATTCTCAGGTAATGTAGCACTTACTTGAGTGCCATCTATTACGCCAATACAAACCTAATATTTAAAATGAAAAATATTTTTTTTTTAAAAAAGCTGAAAAAAAAAAGCGTAAATGCTTAAGAAAAACTTACTTGAAGTATGGGAAATGTCTAGGGTTGTCCCTAATTTCCTTTGGAACCATATCAAGAGGTGGTGGTTTAATGATCTCATGTGCTAATTGAAGCATCGCTTTCAACACTTTGCTAAAATCTTGCTAATTGTTTCCCCTGAGCACTGAAATCTCTCACAAACATTCCTATTTGAACTCCCATGTCCAATCAAGTACAAAAAAACTTCTAATTGTTCATCAACCCTAACATATCTACTATCTCGCTAACCACCTTTTTGTGTCATCAATGTACAAAGTTTGTTGAACACAAATCTTTCCATTCTAAATGCCTCATATATTCTATCTCGAGTGGCCAAATCTAAGTTCCACAACCCATTCAAGACCTGTCCAGGGCTACTATCTCTAATTGGTTTTTTGGTATATATTGAATTATTAATAATAATATTCAACCAGTTTGATATAACAAGATCTTCATTTATTGATTCGTTGTCAATATGAGCACCAGCCATGAGAATACTGCATCAATAGAAATTATCATCAATAACTTTATGCTAGCATAGTTCAAAAAGAAAATCACATTAACAAGAAAAAAAAAAGATCCACATCATAGTCATACGAAAAATCAAAATTAAAATATGGTCTTCAATGCCATTAAACAAAGACAAAATTAACAAGAAAAAGAAAGATCCACATCATATTCATTTAAGAATTTATATGAGTAGAGCTTTCCTCTCAAGAGGAGCCTTTATAAAGGCCACTCTCCAAGCTTGGCTCTCAACCATTCGATCAACTGCTATGTGTTATGCTTCATCCTCCAATCCCACCATGTCATTCAATACATCCATTGAGGCAGCCTCAATTGAGTATGGATCCTCATTCACTTTTGCAGTAGCAGAATTAGTAATATTATCGTCGCATTGCTTTTGTCTAATCTTAACCAGTTCCTGAATGGCTTGACATGCCATTGCAATATGCTCATCTTAATTCCCACTACGTCTTCTATGCTTTGCATTTGGGGTCCTATCTTGTCTATGTAGTACAGGATTGGGCATCTCAACAGGATCAGATGCAAATAACTCATATTAAGCATATGCTCATCTTCTTAATATTCTTGTCTGTGTAGTACAGGGCTGGTTATCTCAATAGGACTGTCATTATTATAACCATCTCCATCTGAAATAAGGTGTGCCTCAGCATTTCCCACGCCATTATCTCCACTTGCATATACATCCCCAAATATGTCAACTAACTGTTCCCGATAAGAAAGGCCAATCTTCCGAAATTTCTCCCATTGAGGATTATCTTGTACAAAAGATTTACCTGACACTGTTATAAAAAATCAACAAATTTATAAGAAAGTATATGGGACACTATGTTAAAAGTTACCTTAATATGGACATCCCATAAAGATGCATCCTCGATTGTTGCAGTTTTCAAAACAGTGTTCCAACCAAAACCAGATATGCTTAGTAATTTCTTTATATATTCTGTTCTAAGTTTACACATCTTGTTTTTCAGTTGAGGAAGTGAGTAAACAAGCCCTATTTGTTTTATAAATTCATCTTTCATGCTATTCCATGCTTTCTTGCTAAAAGTAGAGGTTGTTCTATTCTCTTTTTTTACTTCCCCAGCCATCAAAGTAACAAAAATAATTGTGTTTTTATCAGTCCATCTTGCTGTAAACCCTTCGGATACCATTCTCCTTACTGATAACATGTCAAAGACATAAGAGAGCATTTTGCAATATATATATTTTATTATTATGCAGATGGTAAGTATACATTATGCAATTGATCTAGATAAAGTTGAAAAAGTTGTTTACTTTAAGGCATGTTTAATAAAATTTGTGGTTTTTCCTTAATTTCTTCACGGAGTACTGAAAGATGGATTGAAAAGAGTAGTTATACTTACATCTCCTTTGGTCTTCAATACATGACCTAATTGTGTAGTTAATCTTAGTCATAAGATGTATTTCTCAATTTATTTTTATTAATATTTGCTCAACCATAATCAAAGCATAGCATGTTGCAATATTATTCAGTGCAGAGGGGTATATACATATATAAATATATAAATATGTGTGTAGCGTACAGTTGTAACGACCGATCCTATGAATCTAATCAAATCCCACCATATCAGCTAATATCTACAACAATAATTTTTCCATATAACATTTACAACAATAATATCATAAACAAATCCCTTAATTATCGTATCATCATATGAAAAGCATGATATGAAAAATGTTTTTTAAAGAATTAGGGGACTATCATAACAATTACCCCAGAGTTCTTCAATAATTTTTTCAAATCAATAACATGAACCATCAACTTAGAATATACTTCTCATATTTGGTCATCCATGTACCAAATGTTCAGTCATTTCAGAAATTATTCTTCAACAATAGAAACTACTCAACTATCGGAAAAAACAAGAACCAAAAGAAGAAGAAGCAGAAAAGAACTGATAAGCCCTCCAATAACATGTGCCACACTTAAGACACACATTAAAAGAAAGATTCTAAAAAACAAAGTGGAATGATACATCTCACACACTTGAAAGTGGAAGATCAATGATATGATATGATATTTCAATATTCATTACTTTCACAAAAAACGAATATTTTATTTTGTTAACAAGGGCTTTCTTGTCAATGGAATTCATTACATCGTCATTCAAAAACACAATTTATAGTGAACTGAAACTCAAGAAAACCTCAGATGTCAAAATAAAAAATAAAAACTCATGACTCTTTTCACAAACCTATACGTGCTGCAATGAATATCTTGTGCAAATACCTTTCTCTTACTTCTTAAAAACTTCAAAAACTAAAACCTCATGCAAATCAACTCCATCAAAACGCATGCTGAGATTGCTTCATCAATTCCCCACCCAACAAATTACCATTTAGTCAACAAATTATAGGGCTAATTGTAACCAAGAAAGATAAGCTAGAGAACAGAGAAAATGTATTATGAACAGCACCAAAAGAAAAGAGGAAAGAACCAAAAACAAAAAGTTAAAGTCAGTCCATCACCACCCCACATTTTCCTGGGTTCAGCTAATATCCTCTTCCACTCCCATCCTCTTTCTCTCACTGCCGGGTCGTCGGATGAAAATGACGGCTCAGTTTTTTTTAATAATTTACCGCATGCGGTAAAAATTTAATTATTAAAAAAAAATCTGAGCTGTCCGATTTTCATCCGACGGCCCGTATAAAGAAGGATGGGAGTAGAAGAGGATGGTAGCTAGACCCCATTTTCCTTGTCTTTGCCTCTGCTTTTCCACCCATCTTTCCCCTTGATAGAAAATTACCTTGTGTCAAGTCTCTCTATCTTCTTTTTTCCTCTTAATTTATGCCTCTATTGCCCTCAAATCTATCCAACAACATAAATAATAAACAATTCATAGTTCACCCACTACTTCATTCCTCTGCTGCTTTAAATTAACTATTTCTAGCTTTCTGATATCCTTCTTCTTCTGCTACTCCAGTCTTTCTATTCTCTGACATTCTCTGATAAACTAAAATTCACTAGATTATTTTTCATGCCTACGATATTAAATCAATAAAATTAAAATAAGTTTCCTACTATCAAATCCATGTTTAACCTCATTGCCAACGATTCTCAATTTCTTGATATTGCTTAGAGCTATTGTCCAACTCATCACACCACACATTACATATAAGCAACAAATTTCCAGAAACAGAACGAAAATTCAATTATGAACCAAATTAAATTCGATTAAAATAGGATTATTAGGGAAATCAAAATAAGATGAGACTGATGAGGTTTATAGCTTGAGAGAAGAGAGGTTGACGGAAAAATAAGATCTGATTTTATGTCTTGGAATAGAGAAGCAACAATTTTTAGCTTCTTTTTTTTACTCCTTAGCACAAAAATAAACTGGTTCATCCCGAGAGCAAAAAAAATAATAAAAAATCGGACTTACCAAACACAATTCCTATCTATTTTTGTTCCTCGGCACAGAAATTTAAAATTAAAAAAAAAAAAAAACTCATTTTGAGAGCGTTAACATACACATCCTTAGTGATTCAATATTAACACCACTAGTTTAAATTTAAAAAATAGAAAATGTTGTTTCAATAAATCTAAACCGGGATTTAGCAAATTTCAACGGCGCGCGTGTTCTGCAATTGAATCCAAACATAGACAAAATATGTCTAAATTTTAATTCTTTAATATAATTGAAGAATCGCCATTTAAACTTGCTCCATCAGCCTTCTTTCTTTCTTCTTTGGTTAAATGAAATTCAGGGGGTAAATTTAAATTACTACAAGTGTTCTTATTATAAGACACCAACTAACAATTGTATTTGGTCCTTTTTATAAGGCACTTGCTTGTTTCAAAACACATTAATTATTTTTTTCTATGTATGCTCATAATTAATAAGGGTAGTATATGAGAGTAATAATTAATATAATATTAGAGTTTAGTGTAATTAGTAGGGGTAATATTGGAAGTTACTCAAATTGTAGGACAACTTTGTTGACTTTAACTACTTTTATTGGTTTGTGGGAATTGTTAGTTGGTGTCTTATAATAAGGATCAAAGTGAATATATGTTTTTAAATTCACCGACTAAACTGAAACTTGATATTCCGTTAGTAGGTATATGTTTTTCCTCCCCATGTCCATTCACCCCCTCCCCTACCATGATGTATCAAAAAAAAAAAAAAAAAACTGAAACTTGATAGTAGAATAAATTTAGAGTACTAAATGTATACTTTAGCTAATTATTATATTAATTATATTATCTCGTATAAATTACAAAAAGAAATAGCTCAACCTTAACGGTGGAAATCAGCTAAGCCCTTAGTAGGGGCCTACGGCCTAACCTACATAAAGTCTAGCCAGAAAATAGGTCAAACCTATTACTATACTCCCTCTGGTTCTTATTATAAGGTACCAACTAACAATTCTCACAAACCAAGAAAAACAGTTAAAGTCAATAAAGTTGTCCTAAAATTTAAGTAATTTACAATATTACCCCTACTAATTATACTAAACCCTAATATATATTAATTATTACCCTCACCCACTATCCTTATTAATTATGGGCATATATGGAAAAAAGATCATTAATGCTCATTGGGAATAAGCAAATGCCTTATAAAAAAAACCAAATACACTTACTAGTTAGTGCTTTATAATAAAGACCAGAGGGAGTACCTATTTAGATAAACAGGCCATACCTATTTGATTTTTAAAATTTATATAATTATATATAATATAATCGAAATAATTTATGAAATTGCTAACTTAGCCTTACTTCTAAATTTCACATTCCATCACCATTTCCATACACTTGCATTCATCAATCATTCGCTTCGTCTTTCTCCTTGCTTGAGATGATAGCATTAACTTGCTCCCTCTCCCTTGATTTGTGTTGTCTGCTAACACAATAATTACTGTAAGTTCATTTTAGTAACAAATGAAATATTATAATCATTGAGCAGGAGAAGTTTGTCTCAGTTTATGCGGGAAACATAAGAGGTAAAATTCAGTTTTACAAACCACTTGTTATGGTTGGTTGATTTTAGAAAATATATGTCACCAGTCATTGGTTTTTCTTATTTCTACTTGTCCGGACAACTATTGAAGACATAAGCTTTTAAGTCTATTTAGAGAGCTACATTTTAAGTAGACCTTTAAAAAGGCTTCAACCCTTATCAAGCGTTTTGAAGGTCCAGATCCAGGCCTAAAAAAAGGCTATATACAAATTCAGGCACAAACTCAAGCTATGAATTTGTATTGTAGGCCCAAACCTATTTAATTAAAGCCTATCCTAATTCCTAACCCAGCTCATTTTCACCCATCTAAAAAATGAACAGCACTAATATATTAATTGCATGGAAGTTGCAGAGTAGATCTCAGGTGGAGTTGGAAACCTTGTACACAATCCATGGAATCTTGCTTTCAGGAGGTTAGAGAAATTTGCTTTTGATTGGGCAGCTAGGCTTACGAGTTACGCATTTACCAAAGATGACTCGTTATATGTCGGTGACTTGTTCCGTAATCTTTACTAATCTCCTCGCCACACCAAAGTTTGCCAGAGTGATAAACACAATTGTTTAAGGCTAAAGCTTGTCTTTGATGTGAGGAACCTTTATTTTTATTTTCTTTTTAATTTGGGGGATCAATGAAATGGGAGTGACAGTGAGCGCTTCAAGGAAGGCTTTTGTTTAAGAAATCGGAGTTCATAATTAAAATAGAATAAATAATAATTTTTTTAAAAAAAAACTTTAAATATATATATATATATATCCAGCATTATTCTCCCAAACTTTGAATAAATGTAAAAGATTTTTTTTTTTAAAAAAAAACACTATGCATTGATGCTCACTAAAATACACACGTAAAAAGCTGGATCCACCTCGATTTTAAGGGCAACAAACCTTAAGACTAGCAAAAATAGGGTGTACTGTCCCATTTATAGTATTAACAAATAATTATTAATTATTCCTATATATGCATATAAGGAGCTTCGTTGAAATTATTAATTATTCCTATATATGCATATAAGGAGCTTCGTTGAAGCCACATGTCGGTGGTAATAGTGGATTAAATTCATCTCCTAATCTTTTTCTCATTATCCCTTATTATCTTTAAATTATATCCGTTTAATCAATCATAGTACTATTTTAATATCTCTCTTTATCCTAACCAACGACTTAGATGGGTTGACAAGAAAAAAGAGAAAAAATGATGATGATATGAGAAGATCCTCTCCTGATAATAGCACGTGGTTCCTCGTCACCCACATGTTCAAAACCTGATTCCAAGGGATTTTCTTCTCAATGTGTATAGTATATAGTATCAGTAGCATCGTCATGTGGTGATTTATTTATTTATTTATTTAAAAAATTGTTTTGAGGGTTTCTCTTAAGTTCATTAGGATTAAATTAATTAGCATGTGGTGATTTATTTATTTAAAAAATTATTTTGAGGGTTTCAATTATTGGGAGTAGCTAAAAGGAGCTTTGTTAATTATTTAAATGAAATGGGGACACGTTTATTTACATGTGAGAGTTGCGAATAAGGATGTCCATGAAGCCCCAGGAGCTTGGTGAGCTTTAGACAACCTAAATATTAATTTAGGTCACCTAAAATTTTTTTGAGACTTTGAACTCAAATCCAACGAAAAATCGCTTTGCCCAGCCTTAAAAAAAGAAGCCTCGAAAAAATTGGGTACAATCGATTTGGTATTTTTGCGGCATTCTTGTAGGGTCGGGCATCGGGAAAAAAAAAAAAATATATATATATATTTATATTTGACATAAATATTTTTTTATATAATACTTTATATACTTATATTACATTGTATTATATATTTACTAATACTCTAATATATCCATTGAGTATTTGACCATTAGTCCATTATATAACTAATAATAATAATGCCTTATATTTATTGAACTATGAAAGTTATTTAATTCTTCATGTGTGGGTATTTGATTATTTTTTAAGACATATGGTAGTCTTTTTATTTCAAGACTCAAGTTAGAGACTTATTTTTGGATATTCTAAAGTATATATAATTATGGATTACACTTGAAGTTTGCAATATTGTTTATCATGTATGATTGAAGCTATTTTTTTTTTCACCTAAGGTGTGGCAGGGTATCACCATTTGAGAAAGGAAGCCCGCCCTACACAACCTATTATTGCCCCGTCCAAAAATATTAGGTTTCTATCCTTTTCTTTTCCGGTCCGCTCCCATCCTTTACTCTTTTTATGACCATTGAATCAAGATCTGATGGTCCACATTTAATACTATTAATATTTCTTTTCCTCTTATAAAAGGAAGAGAGAGAAAGATGAGAAGGAAGTTGAGAGAATGATGAGAATGAAATATTAAATGTAGATCATTAGATCTTGATCCAATGGTCATAAAGGGGGTAAATTAAGGATGGGAGCGGACAAAAAAGAAAAAGAGAAAAGCCACGTCAAAAAATGTTAGGCTTCTATCGGGTAAGGTCCACGTCGTCCGCATTTTACTGCCCAATGATCTTCGGGTAGGGTATCGGGCGACGGTCTCACGCCCACCCAAATTTCTCCCTTTGCTCACCCCTACTTTTGGAAGACAAATGGAAGGTTTTTAAGGAGAAGGCTGTCCAGTAAATTAATGAGGAACTCTAAATATGCAATTTCTCTTATTTTCTCTCTTTACAATTGTTGTCAAACTCACGAGTGACTCTTCGAATTTAGCGTTTTCACGTTTTTAGCTTACAAAATTGAGTCGAGTCATTGGTAAACTCGTTATTGTCGTAAATTCGGTTAAACTCATGAGTTAATATACCAAAGTTATCGTTTTTACATTTCCTACTAACAAAACCATGTTATCTCACCTTTAAATTCATGTCAACTTCTTGATTTGATCATGTTCAACGCTTTAAATATAAATTTTATAGAAATTTTTTTGTTAAATATAATAAATTATGAATGTTGATGGATTTAATTTCAATTATTTAAATTAAAAAAATATTTAAACTAAATTATTGTTATTTTATATTTTAATTATTTAATTATAAACCATTAATATATATTTAAAAGTAAATATTACCTATACGAGTTTACATCACAATGGAGTTTATTGTAACTAACGATTTTCACAACCTTAGATAACCACTGACAAAGCCGTATAAATTAAAGATGATGAGGATGAAGAAGAACCAATTAACAATCTAGAGCATTATCATGGCAAGATTATTGTTCCTCTCTCTTCTTCTTCTTTCTCTTCTTCATCTCTTCAAGTCAGCCATTTCTGTGCATGAGCAAGCTTTAACAACTCCACCATTGCCGATTTTACCGCTCCCATCATATTCTCAATTAAAATGGCAACAAAGAGAGATCATCATGTTCCTCCACTTTGGTGTGAACACTTTCACGGACAGAGAATGGGGAGACGGCCGTGAGAGCCCGGAGATCTTCAACCCTTCAGGCCTCAATGCTGGGCAGTGGGCGGAGGTGGCGGCGGAGGCTGGAGTTTCGTTGATGATCCTGACGGCGAAACACCATGACGGGTTTTGCCTGTGGCCGTCAAAGTACACTGAGCATTCTGTGATTGGAAGCACTTGGAAAAATGGGGAAGGAGATGTTGTGAGGGAGTTCGTGAGTGCAACTTCAGCACAAGGGATCGATGCAGGGCTTTATCTTTCACCTTGGGATAGGCATGATTCTAGATATGGACATGATATACCTTACAATGAATACTATTTAGCTCAGCTTCATGAGCTGCTCAATCAGTGAGTTTAATTTTTTTAATTTAATTATCTGTTGTTTCTATGAAGAACCTGATTTTCTGGAAAAAAATTTACTATATTTTTTTAGATATAGCTAGATAGGTGTATATATATATATATTATTAGTTGTATTTCTGTAGAAAAATAACTTAAATCAATTTGGTAGAACTTCTCTTAACATTATACATTTCCAGTCATTTGTCTAATTAGTCAACAAAGAACTCTTATATTCTAATATTTTTTTTTCATATTTGTTTGTTTGTTTGTTAATTTTGTTTTTCTTTTTTAGTCTTGCAGATCTCAACCCTACAATTTTTTTTTTTTCATTTTTTTTTCTTTCTTTGATGTCCTGGATGGAATGAGGAAGCACATTTTGTGCTCATCAACAATACGGACAGCTCATAATTAATTTAATTCAATTTTGATATTTTAAATAAAGTTTTATTTTAATATATGTAACATTAAAAATAAATATAACCTTATAATAATTAACGATCACTTTTGAGAAAAATCATTTTATCATTTAAAAAAAAACAAACAAAAAATTTTATATTTGAACCATTCAAATTAGATTTTAAATTGCCGACAGCTTATTAAAATGCTTTGCATCTTGTGATGAGCACTGAATGAGAGTTTATCGAATAACTTTGATACCATATTAGATTTTTGAGATATAAAGCATATATTAGAGTTGTCTCTGATCTCTATCAAACTAGTAAGCTTAAACCAATTTGATAAGATTTTTCTTTATTATATACATTCAATCCTATCACTTGTCAACTTATTAGCGAATGTCACACTCTCATATATTCTATTAGTTTTGAAGTGTTAGTGTTATAGCTAGTATGAATGGTCGGTGATTGATGAAATGCAGATATGGAGAAGTGAGGGAGATATGGTTTGATGGGGCGAAGGATCCAAAGGCAGAAAATGTGACGTACTACTTCACAGAATGGTTCTCAATGGTGAAAGAGTTGCAGAAATCCATTAACATATTCTCAGATGCAGGTCCTGATGTGAGGTGGGTGGGAGATGAACAAGGCTATGCTTCTGACACTTGTTGGTCTCTCATCAACCGAACTTCTCTTTCCATTGGAAATCCTGATATCACTCAGTAAGTTTCATCCTCATCCATCTTCCTCCGGATTTAGTTTCCTGCTCGAGCCCGTATAAATAAGCTCCCACCATCCACATCTACTAAATCTTTTATTATTATTTTTATTATTATTATTTTCGTTTTTTATTTTTTTCCTATATGAAAAAAATCATTTTTGAAAAAATGTTAATTCAGATATTAACTTTATTTTAAGTTCTCTGCCGATTAAAATTATTTTTTATTAAAAAAAAAAAGATTTCGACCGTTGAGATCTAGATCTGACGGTTGGGAGCTCGTTCGTATGGACGAGGACGAGTAGGCAAATTGGTTCAATCTTCCTCCAAGCCAACAACACTTTTGATATTACGTCAAAATGCCTTTGACATTATCTCACTTTGAATTTGAAGATAACTAGCTAGAACTAACTACTTGTAAGTAAACTTATCATTTATGTTTTGTAATCCTTGTATATTAGATTTTGGAAATATACATGGAAACTGCAAGTTTGTAGTGCAACTCGGTCTTACATTTAAAATTGGAAGAGTATTAGATCTTGGATATATATATATATATATATATATATCTACACACACTACATTTAGGACATAGTTTCAGCTCTATATTTAAGATGGGAGGAGTACTAAATTTTGAATATATATATCCTATTTAAGAATGAAAGAATATTAGATTTCCGAGATATATGTCTATTCCTCCTACTACCTTTTTTTCATATTTTATTCATTTTTTTATTTCTCCGCTTGTGCCTGTACTTCTTTTTAAGTTTTGAATTTAGAGGAGGCCTCAGGTCTACCTACCTTTTTTTCTTCTATGTCTGTGCTTGTAGTTCATTTTTAGGTCGAGGCTTCAAATCCACCATCTTCTTCTTTTGAGTTTTGAATTTAGAGGGGCCTCAGGTCTATCCCCTTCTTTTCGTCTTCTTTGTCTGGGTTGTACTTCATTTTTCACTCTTAAAGGCTTCAAGTCCACAATCTTCATGTTTTTTTAAGATCGAATAGTTCTAATATCATATTAGATGTATGGGGTATAAGACAACTATATATTGGAATTGCCTTTCTATCCAAATAGTTGAGTTTGTTTGGATAACTTCAAAACCTAGGTTTTTACAAAAGTTTGTCAAACACTCCAAAATTGTTCAGAAGCTATTCTGCATCAAAATCTAGGTTTTAACAAAAGTTTGTCAAACACTCCCAATAATCTTTTCCGCTGAAGTGAATGAAATGAAGTGAGGCATAGGATTGGAAGACCTTTTGTTCGAGAAGTGTTGCGTATCAAAATCTTAGTTTTGGATCCAAAACCTAAGTTTTGGGGGAAAAAAAACTATTTTTTCCCATATTTTTCTCTCTCATTTGCCATCATCAGTATTTTTAGTGCTAGCTAATATCCTTAAGTATTTTTCAATACCAACCAATATCCTTAAGTATTTTTTTAGTACCCTTCAATACCCTAAAATATCTTTTTCAATGCACTTAAAATATTTTTTCAATATCCTAAAAAAAAAAAAAAAAAAATTCAACATCATGAAGTACTTTTTCAGTATCCTTAAGTATCATTTTAGTATCCGTTAGTACCTTGAAATTTTTTTTAAGATTAGTTAGTAACCTGAATTTTTTTTCAATATCCTAAAATAAATTTTTAAGACCATGAGAAGTATTTTTTTAGGACCAATCGATATTAAATATTTTTTTAGTATCCGTCGGTACCTTAAAATTTTTTTTAAGATTAGTCATTACCCTGAAATTTTATTTTAATATCCTAAAATAAATTTTTTAAGACCATGCATGAGAAGTATTTTTTTTCGGGATCAATGAGTAATAAGTATCTTTTTAGTTTCCGTCATTATCCCGAATTTTTTTTCAAGATCAGTCATTACCCTGAAATATTGTTTCAATATCCTAAAATAAATTTTCAAGATCATGAAGTATCTTTTCGATCTTCCCGTTAGTAACTTGAAATATTTTTTTCAAAATCAGTCATTATCCTAAAATATTTTTTTAATATCCTAAAATAAATTTTTAAGATCATGAAGTATTTTTTTTTAATACTAGTCAGTACCCTTAAGTATTTTAATTTTGTACACAAATTTATGTAATTTTTAGTATTTATTATGAAACATAATGTTTATAATATTTAAAATACAACATGATCCTTTATATACAATCATACCAAAAGCTAATGTCCTTTTTAGTAAATTTGACCTTGAAAAAGCCATTATGAGAACAATATTCAAACACTATCATTTTTTACTAAAAATTATTCTCCAAAAGCCATTTTTACCTCATAAATCCCAAAAACTATTCTCTAAAAACTAAATCCAAATGAGCCCTAAACCAATCTGATAGACTTCCCTAACAATGTATACCTTCAATTCTTTCTTTAATTGGTTTTATATTTTAAAAACATATGTTATTATAGTGACTTATTTACTTGGTGATGATCATCATACATTTGTGTACGTGTAGTTACCTAAACACAGGTGATCCCAAAGGAACAGACTGGGTTCCAGCTGAATGTGATGTATCAATTAGACCAGGATGGTTTTGGCACAAATCAGAATCACCAAAAACCCTAACTGAACTACTTGACCTTTACTACAACTCAGTTGGTAGAAACTGCTTGTTACTCCTCAACGTGCCTCCCAACACAACCGGCCTCATATCTAACATTGATGCTCAAAGGTTGAAGCAATTTCACAGTGCAATCACCATAATTTTCCAGAAGAACATAGCAGCAGAAGAAGAAGAAGACTCTTGTTACGATTAGCGACCAAAGAGGAGGAGAACGAGGTGGTTTTGGACCTGAAAATATGTTAGATTATGACCATTTATGGACATATTGGGCTCCTGAAGAAGGAAGAGAGGAGTATTGGGTTGAGGTAAGAGGGAGGAATAATGGGAGCGTGAGATTCAATGTGGTGAGGGTACAGGAAGCGATAGGACTTGGTCAGAGGATCCAACGGCATGAGATCTATGTGGATGGTAAGTTGGTGATCAAAGGGACCACAGTGGGTTATAAGAGGCTTCACAGAATTGAAGGTGGGGTGGTGGATGCCCGTGTAGTGAGAATCAGAATCAGTGAGTCCAGAGGACTGCCTCTCATTTCCTCTATTGGTCTCCATTTTGATCCTTTCTGGCACTCTAAGTTCACTGCTGGTCCTGGTTTCAAGAAGTAATAATATATAGCTTCTCAAGTATATAGTATGCATGTTAATTTATTACATGATAAAAGTAGGCCTCCTTTACTTACATTTGAACTCAATTATGTTACTTCTAATGACTTAATGTGAAAATTTCTGGGACGCCATATATAGACATGGAGGTTGAATTCCAATATATGAAGCACTTTTAAGAAGGCTTTATGTTGAATTTATTCAAATACCAATATGCTTCATGCATCATGCATGTATAGCTGATATGTACAGTGATATATATATACTCCCTCCTCTCTATTGTATAAGAACTTGATAATTGAAATATGCGATTTAAGAAAGTAGGTAAAACTAGTTAAAAATAATAAATATGTTAATAAATGAATTTTTTTAAGTATGCTTTTATTTATAAGGGGTAAAAGTAAGGAAAAAAATAAAGTAACAGTGAGATATGAAAAGAATGTAGTATGAGAATATGAGGAGAGATAATGGAATTCATTAGGGGCAAAATAGTAAAAATCTATTAAATACTTAGAAAACTCTAAATAAGATTTATAAAAATTTAAAAAATATAAAGACAATTTAAATTTCAAGCTCTTATAAGAATAAATAAAAAGAACCCTTGGATTAGTCATATATGTCTCAAGAGGTTAGAAAATCAAAGGCTTAGTGTATATTTGGATTAGCGGTAGAAATTATTTTTTCAATGTGATTTACGGTATATGAAGGAACTTTGTGAGAAGAGTTTTATTTCAACTTCACGTGAACATACTTTTCCAACGCCAACTCAAAAACGGACCCTTAATATGTAAGAAGCAAACACATGAAGACCGCCATCATCTTGTCAAGTAAGCATGTTCCTGTGTTTTGGTGATTGCTTTTGATCTGCAACAATCAGAAGCTGTAACTTCCTCTAGTCTTATTCTCTCCAAAAAAAAAAAAAACTTAAAACTAATATAATTAACTTTTTTAATCTCTTATAAAAGTCAACTTTGTCTAGATGAGAATAAGTCATATTTTTGTTGTGTTTGATGTCTTTTGCATGCAGTATCGTATTTGCAGCACAATAACGAAGGGATAACGCTGTTTGGGTTCACGCTAGATCGAGGATTGCTTCATACTCTGTTTGCCTATGAGTTTTCTCTGGTGCTCTGGATTCTGAGTAAGGTGGTTGTTTTATACCAAGTGTTTTATACCCAGAACCAATCCTTGCTTGGAGGGGTTGTATGAAATGAACCAGACCACTATTATGGTTTTGTAAAGTTGAAAGGTTCAACTTGAAACTCGGGGAGGTTAAGGAGACGTCATTGTATAAATCCAGTTTTTCATTTTTCACCGGAGCTGTAACAGAGATGTGTACTAAATTTGTGTGCAAAACTAGTCAAAGATGACTCTGATGTTGGAGAATATGATGATTAAGAAGATAATCAGTCTGCACTCAAGATTTAAGAATAGCTTATTATTTGAAACTAGACAATTGGCGTTTCTCTGAATTTTTCTCTCTCTTCCCTCCTCACTCTGAAGAGAGAAAGTTATGAGGAGGACAGGTGGATAACAGCAGGATCCACAAGAAAAAATAAGGGTAAATGACTTCAAGTCCTAATTAAAAATAATAATATCGGAAAAGTTTATAATTTATCAATAACAAATGAATAAGTTATTATTAACAAGTTATGAAACTTTTCTAATACTATTTTCTTTAATTATGACTTTGATGTCATTTTCCTAAAATACAATTTAAAAAAGTAATGGTTGTGTCATTTTTGGTTTCTCTTATAATTTTTATAGATATTTTTCCACCCAATATTTTAATATACTGACCGATGCACTTTTGAAAAATTAATATGAGATTTTTACCCCCTTCACCCAAATATGCCTTTGGTACATTTAGTACTTTAAGGTAAAAGTAAAATTATCAGGTAAACAAAGTAAAAGTAAAAGTAAAAGTAAAATTACAGTTCAAGGTGATGGCACTAAAATTATGGGAGAGGTGCATATATTTAATCCTTAATTCTATATATTATAAATATTAGATCAAAAAGATATAAAAAAAAAAAAAGGAGCAATTTTACACATGTAATTTGGCTCGGGAAGCGCTTTATTGACCACGTAAAATTTTACGGACCAAAAATACACATGTAATTTCATTTTGGAGCGCCCAGTAAAGACCACTGGCCGTTAGTTGACCGTTAACTTGGATGGAACGCGCGTGGCGCTAATTTAGACCGACACGCCGACGTGGAATAAAAAATCGAAAAATTCGAAAATTTTTTTAAAAAAATTAGGAATTTTTTTTAAAAAATTAGAAAACTTTCAAATAATTAGGAAAAAAAATTCAAAAAATTATTAAAAAATTTAAAAAATTAAAAATTAGAAAAAAATTCAAAAAATTAGGAAAAAATTAAAATACCCCGCTAGTGAGCCCCACAACCGCCACCCTACCGTCGGGCCGGTCGGTTAGGCGGCGTGGCTTCTTTGTGGTGGGAACCGACCGCAAAATTTTAAACTTTATTAATTCTATCACAAAATTTAACAATTTTTTTAACTTTAAATCTATTTAAATATACATTTTTAAAAAAAAAAAAAAAAAATAATTATCTACATAATAATTTTTTTTATTTTTTTCAAATTTTTTTAATTTTTTTCATAATTTTTTGAATTTTTAAATTATCAAATAATTTTTTTCCTAATTATTTGAATTTTTTCTAATTTAAAAAAAAAATCCGAATTTTTCAATTTTTATTCCACGTCATCGCCCACGCGTCAAATGAAATCAGTCGGTCAAATCAAATCAGCGCACGTCGGCTCCATCCAAGTTAACGGCCAACTAACTAATCCGTGGTGCCGGGCGCTCCAAAATGAAATTACATGTGTATTTTTAGTCCGTAAAATCTTACGTGGTGAAAAGCGCCCCTCGAGCCAAATTACATGTGTAAAATTGCTCCTTTACCCAAAAAAGTAATGCAAAATAGAAGGCCAACAAAAGTAATGTAAAATAATAAACTAAATAAACTGGATAATAAACATATTTTACATTACTTTGATCCGTACATATCTAATCGTGTCATTATTTTATCAATTATTGATAATAAACTTGATTAAGAATTTTACAATTCTAAAGTTTTTTTTCTGTCATTTTTCTCTTTGATAATTGAGTGACTATCCCAATCACTTCTTCTTGTTTTTTGTTGTGTGTGTTTTTTTTTTTTTTTTGAAAAAAACAGCCGCAGTTTTTTAGAGAGGTAAAACTTGAAGCCTTTACCGATGGTTTTCTTGTTTTATCCACTGGAAAAAACCTTTCTTGGCTGAAGCAACTGCTGCTAAAACATAATGTAATAACTACTTTAGCAGTATAAAAAATAGTGGCAAAATGGTAATAAATTGCTTCCATATAGTGAGTGATGTTTGCATGATCTGCTTCTAAGCTGCTTATACTGAATTTCACCATCCTCTTAACAACTTCAACTGATTATTTAACTCATTTAGGACGAAAAGAATTTCCACTGGAAGCTTTAGTGAAACTCCTGCAGAAAATTCATGAACCACCCCACATATTTCAATCATGCTACAACCTGGGATTTCCTTTTGGATTCCTCTTTCTTTCATCACATTCCTAACTCTTTTAGCAGCATCAAACTGGCCAGCTTTTCCATATATGTCACACAAGTTCATATAGAATGCATGATTATTAGGCTCTAAGTGAATCAAATGAATAGCTACCTTCTCTCCTAGATCAAAATTCCCATGCATTTGACATCCTCCAAGCAATGAACCCCACACATAAACATCAGGCTTCATCGGCATCTCTTTTATTACTCTCTCTGCTTCCTCAAATAGCTTCGATCGGCTAAGAATGTCCACCATGCAAGCATAGTGATAAACCTGAGGTTCAATTGAGTAAACAGTTTTCATCATCTCAAAGCACCACCTAACTTTCTCTACCAAACCAGAATGAGCACAAGCAGACAATAAGCCGACGAATGTTACGTGGTTAGGCTTCACTCCGGCCTTTTCCATGTCTAGAAAGCAATCAAAAGCCTTCTCGCCTAAGCCATGAAGAGCGAGCACCGAGATCATAGCTGTCCATGCTGAAGCATCCTTCTCAGGCATTTCTTTGAAGATCTTAATTGCTTGATCTGCATGCCCACACTTACCATACATGTTCACAAGTGCTGTTCCAATTACCACATCACACTCTAGCCCACTTCTTCTCAGATAACCATGCACCCATTTCCCATTATCTATGGAACCAAGTTGAGCACAAGCTGAAAGGACACTAGCAATTGTGAATTTATCAGGCTCGACCGTATTTTTATCTTCACCGGAAACCTGCATTTGATGGAAGAGTTGCAGTGACTCTTTTGGCCGGCCACCTTGGACCAACCCTGTAATAATGGAGTTCCAAGTTATGATATTCTTCTCACCCATCCGATTGAACAATTCCATTGCATTGTCAAGCTCTCGATTTCTCAGAAAGCCAACAATCATTGAGTTCCAAGTGACAACATCTCTAACAGGCATTTCATCAAACAGCTTCCTGGCATTATTCAACAACCTACATGCCATGTACAAGTTTATCAATGAATTCCCAACAAAAATATCATCACAAAATCCAAACTTGACGACTTGGGCATGAATTCCTAAGCCAGTAGATTCATCCACCCTCCTAGTACAATCCTTTAAAAGGAAGGGGAAAGTGAGGTTATTTGGTAAAATGCCATTGCGAAGCATTTCTCTGTAAAGCAACAAAGCCCTGCAAATTTGGCTGTCTTCACCTTTATCATCCTTCAAACCTGAATATGATCTGAGCATGATATTGTAGGCACGAATTTCCGGGTTCTTAATCGTCCGAAAAGCGTTAGAAGCATAGGTGAATGAACCCCAATTTGAAAAAGCACAAAAGAAGAGGAGACGAGTAATGAGATAATATTGGTCATCGGTAGGTAACAAAGTGGACTTAAGAATCTGGGTATGAATTTGTTTGAGCTCTCTGATATTGTTGCATTCTTCAATTAATTTTGAGAGGGAGTTTTTGAGACTTCTGGGTTCCACAATTCTGGAATCCAGGCGGGTAGCCATAATAACCAACACTAAGGCCTACAAGCCAAAAAAAACCCAATCCCCTCTCGTTCAGAATTCCATGTCACGTAAGGATAAGTTCTCCTAACATTTTATATGAATACAGGGTAGAAATTTAATTTAATTTTTGAGGGGAAAAAGTTGTGAAAAAAAACATTGACTAACGGTCAAAACCTAAACAAAAACTTAATGGTTGATGTTAGTAATTCGACTATATCAAATAAATTAAAGAAAAATCACTCACATTAGATTTGAATAGTCCCCCTAATAAAGAGTTCCTAGTGCTCATCGTTGAGATGAGTATTCTTAATCAAGTTGAATATGAATGCTAAGAAATTATACCGAAGGAGGATTGAACAGTAGACTGGTATTTCAATAAAAAATGTTATTTATAACTATCAAAATATTATTTTTACATTTACACGGATATCTGCACTGCCTTATATACACAAATATAATCCCTCAGGTTGCTTTGCTTCTAGCGGCCAAAAAAGTGATCAAAAAGCTAAGAAGAGCCCTTTTTTTTTTTTTTTTTTTTTTTTCCTCTTTTTAATCAACTTACTCCTTAGTCTTCCTCACCATTCTCATCGCTATGTCCTCTCCCACCATTAGAATAATCAGAACTCTATTTTCAGAAATCATACTTGCTGCAACCACCCCTACCAAATCTCCCCTCCTCATTGGTCACTTTCTTGCAAAGGTGACAATACTTCTAAACTTGTTTTATTATTAGATTTTCCTGATTTAAAGGATAAGCATAACTTAATAAGGAAAATAACAACCAAAATGAATGCTAATTCACTTGCATAGTTAAAAGTAGAACTTTACGAGCAAAATGTTTATCTAAAACGCATCAAGAGCCTGTCTCTGATACCAAGTGTCATGTGTATCTCAAAATGCCTTGAGGGCCCGAGCTTGTCCCTGATACCAATTGTTGCTCTTGATATTCTCCATTTTGGGTATCAAAGATTAGAACATTTCATGCTCTCCCTAACAATGGATAGCTCTTGAGTATGACCTACATGATATCCACATATAAGTCAAGAACAAATATTTTCCTAGCCATAATTTAATAACCATGAATAACAGTAGCTTTATAATACATAGAGACACACGAGTATGCACAATGGTAATTACCTTTATACGGCATGATGTTTTAACATCAATATCAACACCTTGATTGAGCTTAATCACTTGAGCTCGAGGTAAAGGTCCACTATACAAACAACAAGAAATCAAACCCAGTGTCTTACCATAAGCTTCAAAATATCTAATGCATCACATAACACAGTATCAACAAAAGGAAAAACCAATATCGAAATATCAAATCCCAGTGAAGATTTTTTTGCAACCACCCCTTGTGTGATGTACTTGAGAGGCCAATTCTCTACACAAAAATGCTTGGAGACCTTTCATGGCCAGCCTTTCTGGATGCTTTAGCATAACCATTGGTTAAAGAGTCTAATATGGGTAACACAAAAGCCAATGTCTTGTCCTACACTTTTACAACAATAGACAATTAATGCAAATTATAAAAAGCTGAAATCAGTCAAATGAAGAATGATCTTGTTGAACCTTTGGCTCCAAAAAAAAATTATGCACGGTAAATCGTCTCCCAAAAAACATCCTTTAACTATGAGAGCTGGGAAATTATAAGCATTTGTAAATACAAAAGACAACACACATGACCAGTGCGAGTCGACCGATCAAATCAGAACCATCAAGAATGGTATCAAAAGTGCTAGCCTCAATGTGTAGTAAATATTCAATCCCCTTCTCCTTTAGCTTTTCCTGCAAGGGCTTCGATATTCGAAAGTTTGAAATAGAAATTCTTGTATGCTGGATCTCCATGTCCAAGATTTTACATTTCTCGGTCTTCTTCTTCTTGGCTTTTAGTCCAAAATCACATATGGGTTAGAAATGTACAAAAGATAAGGGAGTGATGATTCTCAATATTCAAACAGTGAATACAGAATTAGAAGGGAGAGCAAGAGAAAATGAAGCAAATGTTCCCGATTTTATGTTTTCGTCAGGCGCACACATATTGTGATTTATTAACTGTTGGATGGGGAAAACAAAAAAGCCCGAGTCTGACACTGATACCAAGTGTGAAGTGTATCTAAAACGTGTCAAGAGCCGAGCCTGTCCCTGATACCAAGTGTGATATGTATCTAAAACGCATCGAGAACCCGAGTCTGTCTCTGATACCAATGTGATGTGTATCTAAAAATCATCAAGAGCCCGAGCCTGTCCTTGATACCAAGTGTGATGTGTATCTAAAACGTGTCAAGAACTCGAACATGTCCCTGATACCAAATGTGATGTGTATCTAAAACGCATCAAGAGTCTGAGCCTGTTCCTGATACCAAGTGTGATGTGTATCTGAAACGCATCAAGAGCCTAAGTCTAGCTCTGATACCAATTGTCACTCTCGATATTGTCCACTTCGGTATCAAAGATTAGAACATTTCTTGCTCTTCTTATCAATGGATAGATCTTAAGTAAATATGATCTTACATGACATCCACATATAACTCAAGAACAAATCCTTTCTTATCTGTAATTTAAAAACCATAATAAGGAATAACAACAGCTCTATAATACATAAGAGACACACGAGTATGCACAATGATAATTACCTTCATGCGGCCTGGTGTTTCAACATCAACATCAACACCTTGATATATTGAGCTTAATTGCTTGAGCTCGAGGTATAGATCCACCATACAAACAACTAGAAATCAACCCCAGTGCCTCACCATAAGCGAACACCTAATGCATCACATAACACAGTATTAACAAAAGGAAAAACTAATATCCATATATCAATTTCAGTGAAGATTTTTCTGCAACCACATATTGCCTAATGTACCTGAGAGGCCAATTCTCTAGTAGGCATGAGAATAAGAACGCTTGGAGACCTCCAAGAATGGTATCAAAAGTCCTGACCTAAATGGGAAGTAAATATTCAATCCCCTTCTCCTTCAACTTTTCTTGTAAAGGCTTCAACATCCGAAAGTTTGAAATAGATAATCTTGTACGCTGGTCTCCATGTTTAAGATTTTACACTTCTTGGTCCCCATGTTCTTCTTGGCTTCTGTTCCAAAATCACATCAAGTAAGAAATGTGTGAAAAGAGAAAAGAGGGTAGAGAATTCTTCCTTCTATTTCAAGAAGGATCAATATTCAGACAATGAACACGGAATGAGGAGGGAGAGCATGAGAAAATAAAGCAAACGTTCTTGATTTTATGTTCATGCCAGTCACATTTATTAACCGTTGGATGGGGAAAGATCAGAATTATTGATTTTATTTTATAGCAAGAATTCTTGAATTTTAATATGTATTTGATTTTATCAATTTAGAATCTTTAGTGTATTTTTTTGGGGCTAGCGAGAATCTTTAGTGTAATTTTCTCGTTTTAATCAAAGTTTCATGAGTTAAAGGATAAACATCACTTAATAAGGAAAATAACAACCAAAATGAATGCTAATTCACATGCATAGTTCAAAGTAAAACTTTACCAAAAAGATGTGTATCTAAAACGCATCAAGAGCCCGAGCATGTCCCTGATACCAAGTGTGTATCTAAAATGCGTGAAGAGCCTGAGCCTGTCCCTGATACCAAATGTGGTGTGTCTCTAAAACGCATCAAGAACCCGAGCTTGTCTCTGATATCAAGTGTGATTGCGTCAAGAGCTTGAGCATGTCCCTGATACCAAGTGTGATGTGTATCTTAACTGCGTCAAGAGCCCGAGCCAGTCCCTGATACTAACAAAAGCCACCTACACTTTTCCAACCGGAGACAATTAATGCAAATGATAAAATATTGAAATCAGTCTAATGCAGAACGATCTTGTTGAACCTTTGGCTCCAAGAAAAAGTCTGCACTAATATATGGTAATCGTCTCCAAAAACACATTCTTTGACTATGAAAGTTATAAAATTACAAGCATTTGTAAATACAAAAGATAACACACCTATACGATAATCGTCTCCCAAAAACACATTCTTTAACTATGAGATCTAGAAAATTATAAGCATTTGTAAATACAAAAGAGAACACACATGATTAGTGCGAGCCCAATGGTATCGAAATCATGCCCAGAATGGGAAGTAGATATTCAATCCCCTTCTTCTTCAGCTTTTCCTACAAGGGCTTTGATATTCAAAAGATTGAAATGGAAAATCTTGTACTCATGTCCAATATTTTACACTTCTTGGTCTCCTTCTTCTTCTTGACTTCGGGTCCAAGATCACATATGGGTTAGAAATGTGTAAAAGAGAAGGGAGGGAGGGTAGAGAATTCTCACTTCTATTTCAAGAAGGATCAATATTCAGACCGTGAACAGAGAAAATGAAGCAAAAGTTCATAGTTTATGTTAGCAACGGACACACAAATTGTGATTTATTAACCGTAGGGGAAAACAAAAGATCAGAATTATTGATTTTTTTATAGCAAGAATTCTTAAATTTTTTATATGTATTAGATTTTATCAATTTAAAAGGTTTAGCGTAAATTTTTTTTTTTTCGCAATGATCAGAATCTTTATTGTAATTTACTATTTTCATCGAAGTTTTAACTTTTGAGCGTATATCAATCATGTAATATGTTTTCTGAATAAAAATAAATTAAATTACTTTATAAAAACTTCATGGTGCTAAACTGCCTATTGCCGCAATATCATATTACCAAGATTAAAATATACGTTTGATTCAATCAATTTCTGTTTAATCCTATGTAAGTTTAAAAAGTCTAGATTTAATAGTAATACTGTAGTTTAATTTAACAAATTAGAAAATATTGATTGAACAAATTTAAACGGCGTTTTCTGCAGTGTAATCGAAACGTAGACAAAATAGGTATAAATTTTGATTCTTTACTATAATTCAAGAATTGCCCCTTAAATTTGCTCCGTCATCTTTTTTTTTTTTTTTTTTTTTTTTTTAGTTTAAATGAAAGTAGGGGGTTAAATTTAAATTACTAAAAGTATACGTTTTTAAATTCACTGACTAAACTGAAATTTGATATTACCTCTAATCCTAATTATAAGATTATGTTGCCTTTTTTTTAGAGAAATTAATTAAGAAAGCTAAATAAATTACTTAATCATATCATATGTTGAGTATCCTTAGATTATATATTAGTTTATTAGTCAAACTAATAAGTTTGGAAAAAAAAAAAAAATACTCTAAAGTAATTGAATTAGTTTCCGTAATTTCTCAAAAAAAAAAAAATCAACTTAGTCTTATAATTAAGACCAAGGGAGTAGTAGAACAAATTTAGAGTATTAAATGGATACTTTAGCCAATTATTATATTTACTATCTCCTAGAAATTACAAAAAGAAATAGCCCAATCTTATGGGTGGAAATCAGCTAGGCCCTTAGCAGGGACCTATCACCTAACCTACATAAAGTCTAGTCAATTAGGTCAGGCCAGTTACTAGGCCTATTTAGATAAACAGGCTATGTTGATTTGATTTTTAAAATTTATACAATTATATAATCTAATCTAAATAATTTATAAAATTACTAACTTAACCCTACTTCTAAATTTCACATTCCATCACCATTCACACACATTTAACCCTTATATTCATCAATCATTCAACCTATCTTTCTTCTCTTTGATCTCTTGAGATGAGAACGTTAACCTGCTCCCTCTCCCTTAATTTGTATTGTCCTCTAACATAATAATTATGTAAGTTTATTTTAGTGACGAATGAGATGTTATAATCTTAGTAAGAGGAGTTTATCTCCATTCACACACTCTTGTTGATTATAGAAAATATATGTCATTAGTCATTGGTTTTTCTTATTCTTACTTGCTCAGACAACTATTGAAGGCATAGGCTTTTAAACCTATTTAAAGGGTTATATTTTAAGTACTCCCTCTGATCCTTATTATAAGGCACCAACTAACAAGTTTATTTGGTCCTTTTTATAAGGCACTTGCTTGTTCCTAAGGAGCATTAATTATTCTTTTCCATGTATACCCCTAATAAATAAGGGTAGTAGGTGAGAGTAATAATTAATACCACTCTGGTCCTATTGATAAGTCCACTTTGACCAAATTTCACATACCAAGGAAAATTAGTGGACTCAATGATTATGATTATGAGGTAAATTTTCAACTTTGCCCTCATTTATAATTGGGTATTTTTCAATTGTTTCTTCTCTCTCTACCTTCATAGATACAATTAATATGAGTAAAATTGTCACAATCTCATTTATTACATAAAACTAGACTTATAAATAGGACCAATTTTTTTAGTCAAACTGGACTTATAAATAAGACCAAAATGGTATGATATTGAAGTTTAGTGTAATTAATAGGGGTAGCATTGGAAGTTACTTAAATTATAGGCTAATTAATTTTAACTTTATTAACTTTAACTGTTTTTATTAGTTTAATAAAAACTGAGTAATTTTAAAAAAACTTAATTTTATCAACCCTTTTGATAATAAAAAAGACTAACAAAAAGAGTAGTTCTTTAAAAAAACTTCAATCTTTATCAACCTTTTTGAAGGGTCAAACCTAAAAAGAGACTATGCACAAGTTCAGTCAAGCTATGAATCTGTATGGTAGGCCCACGTCTAATTAGCTAAAACTTATTCTAATTTAGCTCATTTTCACCTCTATCTTGGATTTAAAAAATGTGAAAAATAAGTTTTGGACTAAAGACCTTTATATAGGCGAAGCTGTTTGAGTAGAAGGGAGCCCACGTGGTGATTGTGGACAAGCTAGATGATCTGGGGGGGGGAAGTGGCGAAGTCCCTCGGAGGTCGATACACACACTGCGACATGTCGAAGGAATGCCCAGTTGGAGAATGAGTGGGACCCATGGTTGAAAAAAATGGACAGACGTTAGAGCATGTTAACCGACTTACCAAATATTTCTCCTCCCGGTCCTAATTATAGGAACTATTTACCGAATTTGAAGAGATTAAGGAGAGAAGTTAAATTAGTTAATCGTAATTACTTTCCAAAAACACCCCTGATTAACCACTTCATAATACCACGGCTTTCCTTTCCTATTTATTAGTCCACCACTAGCTACCCCACCGCGACATACTCTTTTCTTTTTATATGACTTTATTTAAGCATTATCGATTAATTGAAAGTAGTTTTATCTTTTAAATAAAAATTTTACGTACAGGATTTCATGTAGACTTGATTTCAACAAGAAAAATACCTGATGTCTGCATTGCGAATAATATACCGGAGATTATTTATTAGATGTATTATTATTATAAATAATATTTTAACGATTCCAACATTATTAAGGAGAGAAGTTAAATTATTTAGTTGTATATAACATTAATAAGTTGTAAACATTATTTACTTTATAGAATATATAGGTGTATTATTCAATTATTATTGAGAATGTATAAATAGGGGTATTATAGGAAAAAATTGATAAAAGTTAAAACTTGTTCTTATAATTAGGACCAAAACCAACTCTAAAATGTGTTTTTATAATTACCAAATATGCTACTATAAAATGATTATATCTATTTTTGAATCCAAACAAAAAGATAATTCTACGGGTGCTCATAGTGAAAAAGTTCTTTATTAAATTTGCACCCTTGTCCTAAAATTAATAGTGAATATTTAAGAAACAATTTTACGATTAATGCTGTTTTTCTTTTTTCTTTTTTAAATCAAACTCATATCTGTACAAGCTTTTTGAGGTTTAAAAACACTTGCACTCGCTAAAATTCAAACTTGTAGTCTACTTTTTACTTGTAGTCTTCTTTTTACATAAATAAAGCTGCTTTGATACTTATATGTAGGTAAAACAAAATTATTTGAGGTTTAAAAACACTAGCACTAGCTTTGTAGCACTTGCTCAATGTAAGCACAGAACTAAATCAGATACTAATATAAGACTTATTAATCTAATGTAAGAATGTTAAAAGAGTTGAAAAAATATTTAATTAAACCATATGTGACATGACTTTTTAAGATACTTATATGTAGGTAAAACAAAATTATTTAGAAATAATAATAATAAATATAAGAGAAAATGAAAATAAAATCTTACATTGGGATCAAAATTCGCTTGCAAATTATGGGGTTCACATTAGGTACTTTTCTCTTAGGTATTTTTTCCTCTAATTAGAGGGATTAGGCATTTATATATATATATATATATTGTTATTTATATTAGATTATATGTCGGATCCTAAAATTTTTTTGCACCCAAATATCTCAAATTAATTAATTTCCAATCCTACATTTAGAAATATTTTTCCCCGTGACCCCAATATCCTATAAATTAATTAATTTAAGATACTAGGTGCAAAAAAAATTTCAGAATGCAATATATAATCTAATCTAAATAAATATAATATATAAAAAAATTAAAAAAATACATAATCCCTCTAATTAGAGGAAAAAATATCTAAGAGAAAATACCTAATGTGAATTCCAAATTATGTCTTACATTTAATACTGAATGGAGCACCTTTTAACGCTAAAAGCCAAAGGGAAAGAAAGGGGACAAAAGTATTTCTTGCTCACTCATTCTGAGTTTCATGCCCACCCCAATTTTAGTGTAATCTAAATTGTCTAGCAAGAACCTATTTAACATCAAGTGTTGAAACATTTCAGTAAGAACATAATAAGTCACAGACTATACAAGCAAGCCATAGAATAATACACTGAATCAGACCATAGGTAAATAATACATATCACCTCTCACTGTCTCTCTCTCTCTCTCTCACACACACACACACAGAGTAAATACTAATTAAGTTTCCCAGTTACAGAGAACTGGAGTGGTATATAGATGTGAAGAATATATACATCATATATCTAATAATACATCAAGAAACTAAAAACAAAGCCTAGAACAGCACATAAAAACCCAGTCCTGGTAGATAGATGGTGTGAAGATGAAGACTCATTGCACAAATTAAAGCCGTACCACGTCTCTGGGGGTATGAATGTGTCGTACTGAAATGTAACAGCCTTTGTGTTATGGCCGTAAATTTTCACACTTCGTGGCTTCCAGCCATCGTGTCCAGATCTGTAGAAGTAAACGTAGCAAATCTGGTATGCACATGGACCATTTAACTGAAATGTATCTGTAGAACACCGCTCAAATGCGTTTGAAGTTGGATCATCCAGCCTTGGTGCATATATCTGATTAATTATAATAATATGTGAAAACAAAGAAGCAAGAATAAGCATCCCTCCTATTATAGGCTACTTGCCACTAGGGATTCTAAAGGCTAAAGCTATCAATCTCTTGTTCCAGGGCTTCAAATAATCGATTATATTTTCCCCATAATACTTTTTTTAAAAATATTTTCTCTCTTTATAATTTTATTTATCTCGTATTTGTCCCCTCTTTTTTAAAAAAGTGTATTTCCTAATATTTATTCATTTTATCCAATTTTAACTATTTTTTATCCGCGTAATTCGCAGGCCCCTGTGAAAAGAAGAACCGGAAGCAGTGGATAAGTTTGTTTGAAAGTTTTAAAATATGAAACCATTATTTTTTCACATAACAATCGGAGTTAATTTTAAAATTTGTCACAGTGGATAAGTTTGATCAAAATATGAGCTTTTTTCATAGTTAATAATTTATATTAATCAAATACGCTATTTTTGTTAAAGCCATTTTTGTTAAGGTATAAATTTGTCTCTAAATCTAACGTTTAAAAAAATGAAATTAATAACACAAACTTTCAATATAAATTAGCACCTTAACAAAAATGACTGATGTGGAGGATATATAGACGGCTAGCTCAACTTTTTTTATCAAATAACAATTAAAATTAACTGAAATAACTGTAATTATTCACATTTTAAAACTTTCAAGAAAAAATTACTTGGACAAACTGACAAACTAGGGAAAACTAGTTCCCGGGTGCCCCACAACCCTAGAGTCAATTTATGCGCCTTGGAAAGTACAAGAAGAATAAACTACCGTTAGGATCCCTAAAAAATGCAAGTTTCATCTCCTGGCTCCTGGCTGATTGGGAGATATTTACCACCATTAAATTTCAAATGTTGTTCAAAGAACTAAAGGCTTCAATTCCCAAAATACTAATATATTCTCAGGGTCAGGGCAAGTAAATCCCCAGTTAAAATTAGACCTCATGTTCTAGCAAAGGCAATAAAAAATTGATGAATCCAACTTGGTAAAAAGCAGACCTGGTTGCCAGAAGCATCCCCAAAAGCAATACTGATCTGATCCTTTGTACGTACAGTAGACGTACAGCTCGTAGATATAACCACCGTGTAAGGACAGCTCTCTACGGTCTTCATCTTTATCACGACGAACCAAAGAAATTAAGAAGGAAACTCAAAGGCTATATATATATCATAGTTCATAAACGATGAAACAGAGGATTACGGAATCAAAAGCAAAAAATTAAAATCACGAAAAGAGGTTTGTGAGGCAAATATACCTGGATATAGCTGACATTGAAGGATTCGGCAGCGTGAGGTCGTGGGGTAGAAGAAGACTGAAACTCTGCGACAGAGAGAGTCGCTCCGATTCCTAGGGCAAGCAAGAGTAGAAGTTGCAGAAATACCTCGGTCTTCATCATCATCATTATCTTCATCTTCTTCTCTGAATCGAAACCTGAAGAATCAAAGATAAATAGAAATGGATTCTGTGGAGTGATTTGAATTTTTTTACCAATTGGGTGTTTCGCGGCCTGAAATAGGCTCTATCGTCGCACGAGGAGCGAGATCCACGAGTCACTATTATTTTATTAATTTCAATCGTTATATCCAGAGAAGTCAGATTAAAATTTTATGTCTCTGAGAATGATAAATGGCTCGTCTTGTCAAATAAGGGAGAAGAGGTTTAATTTAATTTAAGATAAATTTCAAGACTGAAAAATATACCTTGCTTCGATCAAAAAAAGAAAAATATACCTTGCAATTATATTTATTTAAAATAAATAAATATAAAACTGAGGAATGACACGCAGTCACATCATACATACATATGGAGAATTACAAAGAAGGGCTAAGGAAAAGAAATATTATTAATAAGGATTCAATTACGAAATTAACCCTAACCAGCCCTATATTTACTCGGACTCTATCTCAACTATTTTACACTTAGATATCAAATTTAATAATATCCCCACATATATTTTTGGGAAAATTACATATAGGTCTCAAGGAAGAGAGATATTTACATTTAGGTCCCTTAAAATTACGAAATTACTCGAAGTCCCAAGGACTTCGAGTAATTATTTCAGAATGTAAAATTACTTTCTTTGCCCATAGTGCATATTTCACACGTAAGCGATTAACAACACAAAATGCATAAATTAACAACACAAAATGCATAAATTAACCACAACTTCTGAAAACCTTCAATCTGTCATGTTTCACTTTCAGAGGCAATTAACAACACAAAATGCATAAATTAACCACAACTTCTGAAAACATTCAATTTGTCATGTCTCACTTCCAGAGGCGATTAACAACACAAAATGTATAAATTAACAACACAAAATGCATAAATTAACTACAACTTCTGAAAATCTTCAATCTGTCATGTCTTACTTCCAGAGGCGATTAACAACACAAAATGCGTAAATTAACAACACAAAATGCATAAATTAACCACAACTTCGGAAGTGAGACATGACAAATTGAAGGTTTTCGAAAGTTGTGGTTAATTTATGCATTTTGTGTTGTTAATTTATGCGTTTTGTGTTGTTAATCGCTCATGTGAAATATGCACTATGGGCGAAAAGTAATTTTACATTCTGAAATAATTACTCAAGTCCCTTGGGACTTCGAATAATTTCGTAATTTCAAGGGACCTAAATGTAAATATCTCTCTTCCTTGGGACCTATATGTAATTTTCCCTATATTTTTTTAAGAAATTTTTTTACATGTAACTTAATATTTTTATGATATTCTTTTCAAGCACATCGAATCATCTTTAAAAGTTACCTCAATTAAAATAGTCTCTAAAATTTAAAAATAAATTGAAATATACTTCTTTCGAGGTTTTAATTATTTTAAAAAACTTAACAAATCACCAAAAAAAATTTATAATATATTATTTTTAAAAATTTGATTTTTCATGTAAAATAAAAAAAGCTTAGAAGATAGATGCACCCTAAAAAAAATTATGAAAATGAGAAATTTAAAAAAAATTTAAACAATAAATTTCTATGTAATCAGCCAATATCAAATTGACTAATATATGTAGCAAAGATTTGTACAATTTGCACGGTTGGCCAAAAAAATTGCATGATTGCGCCCTAGTGACAAATGATACATGTTGAATATCAATTATTACTTAATTATAAGACATAATTTTTTTGGAAAGATTAAGATTAATCTAAATTATAATCATTTCATATGTTGACCTTTTTTGGAAAGATTAAGGAATCTAAATAAATTATTTAATCATTTTATATGTTCTATATATATATATATATATATATATATCAGCTTATTAGTCAAACTAAATAATTTTAAAAAATAAAAATACTCTAAAGTAATTTAATTGATTTTCTAAATCTTTCAAAAAAAGTCAATTATATCTTATAATTAGGATTAGGACCGACTTGTCGAATGATTAAGATGGCTTTAGAGAAAACATAAGAAGGTTGATCAGGTCAATTTCGTGATTAAAAATTATATTTTAATTTATGGTCCTTAAAAATAATTACATTTTTAAAAATCCTCATTAATAAATATTTTTTCCCTTAGTTATTTTCTCTAATTTTCCCTTATACATATGCTCATGGTTTAGGCGAAAATAGCGTGAGAGGAAGACACGTGCACGGCCACCTGCACGCCATGCATGGTTCTTGAGTCTTCACAAAGTTCCACTGGTTCATACTTCTAGAGAATTCAAATAAACAAATAATAAATAAAATAAAATGTATAACTCGCATTGTTGGGCCAAGGTTTAATGGACAATCTTTTGCATCTTGTTTGTATTTCCTAGTGAAATTTGCCTTGTTGGGCTTATGGCCCAAATGACTCTTGAAGTAAATGATTTTACGTTAGAAATAAGAAGTAAAATCATTGCCACTCTTATACTGAAAATTATTGTTGTTAATATTATTAAGGGATTAATATTTTTGTTTCTGCTGCAGAAATATTTTTTCTACCATACTCACAAAACAGTGAGTGGGTTCCATTAATATTTTCTCTCTTTTCTCTTTATAATGGGAATGTTTTTCCTAAAATTTCAGTAAAAAAAAAAAAAAAAGAAGTAAAATATTAAACCCTATTGGTTTTTCTTGACTTGTTAATATTATTAATGATTAACCATTCAAAAATATATTATTAATAATTGATGATCTACACATACAGATACATAGATGCGCGCATACACACACATACATACATATATACATATAGGACATTGTTTGGAACATGTGTAGTAGCTGTTCATGTTCTAGCTGTAATTTTTTTAAGCATAGATATTTTTTTATTGAAAATATTGTCGAATACTAAATATGAATACTTTTTTTTGTGGGAATTCGAGGAGCTAATGTTGGGTTAATGTGCTCTTTAGTCACTTAAGCCTAATAAGGTTTAATTGAGACTACGTACCCCAGAACTCATGGCCCGTATGGTTTAGGGTTAGGTCTTAGGTGTAGTAGCATATAAACCTACTTCACCTCCTTGGAAGATAGACGCATAAGGAGGCTCTCATCAGAAACAAACCCTAGAGGTAGACGTTCATCATCTGAACGGTTGCCCACACGAGATAGTCTGGAAGATCGATCATAAAGCGGACGAGGACTGTTCGTAGAGAGGCTTTCAGATCGCTGCATCTTTCCAGGTAATCAAAACGATGAAGGTTTTAACTTTTCCTATATCGCGTGGTTCGATACGCTTTCGCGTTTCTGATTAGATTCCTACAATTGGCATCAGAGCCAATAGCGATGAGGAAAAGAACCGAGTTTTGATATTAATTTATATTTCATGTGATTCTTTTCGAAAATTATTTTTGAAAATATGGCATCTTTTTCTATATTTGTTATTTATTTCATGGTAGTTATTCGTTTATAATTCATATTTGATATTAGTTTTAATTTTAATCGGTTAATCGCTTTAATCCATAGTTAGATTCTCTCGTGTTTTGCTTGATTTGTAACAAGGAGACTAATCCCATATGATTAGGTTTCCTCCTTGCTGTTTTTATTTTTTTTCGAATTTACGTAAAAGTTGGAGATCAAGAAACTGCGAAGAAGATGACTTCAAATGGCGTGGCGCGGAGATGTAGTGGCTAGGGTTCCTCTTTTGTGTCCTAGGGTTTCTAGCCAAGGATTGGGTTTTTGGGCTTTTGGGCCCATAGATACCCTAAAGGGGCTTGAGACAGATCTTATGTAAAATTTGACGAAAGAGAAATTCCAAAGTTGTAAATTTTATTTTTAAAATTTTATAGGAAAGCATGGATTAAAATTATTTGTTTAATTATTTAATGCTTTTATTGAATTGTATGAATTATATTTATGATTAACATGATGTTTGTAATAACATGCCATATAGAATAGGAAGATGTCATATTGTTGCATAATCACATGTCATAATAGCATAATAAATATTATGTTTTCAATCGACTAGTATAATAGTTATTATGCGAGATTATTTAGATTGAATCTCTACATTAATTATCATTTATTATGATTTTTGAAATCTAGAATAATAATTGGATTAATTAATTGTGGAATTAGAATCTCTACATTAATGATCATTTATTATGATTTTGAAATCTAGAATAATAATTGGATTAATTAATTGTGGAATTAAAATCTAGACATTAATTATCATTTATTATGATTTTGAAATCTAGAATAATAATTGGATTAATTAATTGTGGAATTAAAATCTCTACATTAATTATCATTTATTATGATTTTGAAATCTAGAATAATAATTGGATTAATTAATTGTGAAATTAAAATCTAGACAATTAATTATCATTTATTACGATTTTGAAATCTAGAATAATAATTGGATTAATTAATTGTGGAATTAAAATCTCTACATTAATTATCATTTATTAAGATTTTGAAATCTAGAATAATAATTGGATTAATTAATTGCGGAATTAAAATCTAGACATTAATTATCAATTATTATGATTTTAAATTAAAATCTAGAATAATAATTGTGGAATTAAGATCTAGACAAATAATCCATGAAATTTTCTAAGAGAATTGTACCTTTTAGAGTAATTTGTGGGTTATTTAAAATGGTCATGTGACGCCACTCGCCAATCATGACTAGATTTTAGATACCTAATAATTTACTTTAAATTGAACAAATTCTTGGAAATTGAAAATTCTAAATTTAAAATATTGAATGGGTGAAGGTTTTAAATTAAGCATTTAATTTTAAAACCTACGGCCTCAATTGTGAGTTTATTAGTGAAATGGTTATCGGCGAAGCCCCATCGGATAAGGATAATCGGATTTCGCAAGATTAAACCCTAATATTTTCAAAATTTTAGTAAAGTTTTTCACAGACCCATCGTCGGCAACACTTAGACACTAAAGATAATTTTGAAAGTAAACAATGGTTAAGTACATTCAACTTTGGTAAAATTGTTAACCCTCCCATCGAGGCTCGCAATGGAACCGAAGGCCCAAATTAACAATATTAGTTTTACAAGAATCTTGCCCATCGTAAGCCTTGTAAAGATAACTAATGAATTGTTAAACAATAAACGAATAGTAGCTATTAGAATCTACTAGCGAAATATCTGTTTGTTGTTAATTATAAGTTTGTAAGTAGTGTGTTTTTCTTTTTCCTTATTTTCAGAAAAATGTCTTCATTCAATCCTTTAGCTACAATCTTGAGCCAAAAACCTATGGATGGCACAAACTACAAACAATGGAGAACTAATTTGGATATTGTTCTTCAATATGAAAAGCTCAACTTTGTTCTCACTACCTCTATGCCAGCACTACCCGCTGCAGATGCATCTGATGTAATTCAGACTCGATTTCAGCCAGAGAAGGAAAGATGGGAGAAGGCGAATGTGTCAGTTCGCTGCTACATTTTGGCCAATCTCGCCAATCACCTTCAGGAGCAAGTGAGCATGATTGAGAGTGGAGCAACATTGCTCCAGACTCTTGATGACATGTTTGCTACGCCTAGCAGCTCCGCTAGGCAAAATGCTATGGGTAATTTAAATGTGATTAAGGCTTGTTTAGTGGAGAATCACGATGATAAATGGATCGTTGATTCGGAGCCACTAACCATGTTTGTTACTCTTTGCGAGGTTCAAACATAGCTTGCACCGTAAGTAAAGGACAAAGAGATTTGAAGCTTGGAACTCGGGAGCTTGTGTCTGCGCACTAGCAATTGGGACAAGTTATTTTATCTTTTGATAATTACGTAACTTTGGTTTTAGAAGACTGTTTATTTATTTCAGATTTTAAGAGGAATTTAATTTACGTTAGTTCTTTGGATAAACATGGTTTGACAATTCGGTTTAATTCCTCGGTTTCAATAAGAAGTTCATCTTCTTTTATTTGTTCCGTGTAAAGTATAATGGTCTTTATTTCCTTAGTCTGTTCCATGTGAAGTTAATCATGTTGAATTAAAAGATGTTGAGCATATTAATTCATCAAAGAAAAGAAAAGTTTCCAATGAAACTTATCTTTGGCATTTGAGATTGGGTCATATTAACTCTAACGAGGATACAAGGTTTGGTCAAAAGTGGGATTTTAAAATCCCTGAACTTTGAACCGATACTAGTGTGTGAATCCTGTTTAGAGGGTAAAATGACCAAGAGATCTTTCAAGGCCAAGGGAAAACGTGCCACACTTCAGCTGGAATTGGTATATACTGATGTATGTGGACCGATAAATGTCCAAGCCGAGGTGGGTATCGGTATTTCATCATATTTACCGATGATTACTCTAGATTTGGACATGTGTACTTGATGCGTCACAAGTCCGAAGCTTTTGGAAAATTCCAAGAGTTCAAGGTGAGGCACGAAAACATCTTGGTATTCAAATTAAGACTCTTCGATCGATCGAGGGGGTGAATACCTATCTGGAGAGTTCAGGTCTTACGACCAAAAAGGGATAGTTTCACAATTATCTTCTCCAAGGACACCCCAGCAGAATGGAGTTGCTGAAAGGAGAAATAGAACCCTTTTAGAAATGACAAGATCTATGCTCAGTTATTCATCTCTTTCTAATTCATTCTGGAGATATGCCTTAAAAATAGCTATGTATCTATTGAACTTAGCTCCGTCCAAGTCGGTTTCAAAGACACCAATAGAATTGTGGAAAGGGTGTAACCCCACCATGAATCATATTCGGATTTGGGGTGCTCCGAACATGTCTTGAAACAAAACCGGATAAGATGGACTCGCGTCTTTGAAGTATGCATGTTTGTAGGCTATCCTAAAGGAACCGAGAGGTTGGTTGTTTTATAGTCCAAAAGAAAAGAAGGTCATTGTGAGCGATCACGCGACTTTCTTAGAGGAGGACTATATGGCAAATTATAAGCCTAGGAGTAAGGTTATTCTTGATGAGCTAGTCTCTGATCAAGTTTCACCACAACCTCAAGCGGTTCCAGGTTTTATTCCTGTGGTTGTTCAAAGAGGGGAAAATGTACCTTAACATACACAGGAATCAGAGACAGAACCAGAAGTTCAGCATGATGATGAACTTAATGAAGAACAAAATCATGAATTGGTTGATCCACTTAATGAGGGTCCTCATCTAGAAAATCATGAATTGGTTGATCCACTTAATGAGGGTCCTCATCTAGAAATAGTTAACCCACAAAATGTGGACCCCCCTGTAGATGCACAACATCAAGTGTGACAAAGTCGTAGTGGGAGATTGATCCGTAAACCTGCAAGATATCTCTTGTTGGGTGAGTCAAATCAAGATGACATCATTGCAGAAGATGGTGATCCCACGAGTTATGACGAAGCACTAGGAGATGTTGATGCTCGAGAATTGCTTGAGGCTATGAATCATGAAATGGATTCTATGTATACCAACTCGCTTTGGTCTCTTGTAGATGCACCAAAGGGGTAAGACCCATTGGGTGTAAGTGGATTTACAAGAGAAAGAGAGGATCAGACGGGAAGGTTGAAACCTTCAAAGCTAGATTGGTGGCGAAAGGGTACTCCCAAAAAGAAGGTGTGGATTATGATGAAACTTTTTCTTTGGTTGCCATGCTCAAGTCCATCCGGATTCTCTTAGTTGTTGCGACAAATCTTGATTATGAGATTTGGCAAATGGATGTCAAAACTGCTTTTCTAAATGGAAATTTGGAAGAGGAAATATATATGCAGCAACCAAAAGGGTTTATAGCCAAAGGGCAAGAAGAAATGGTATGCAAGTTGCAAAGGTCCATTTATAGACCTAAGCAAGCGTCCAGATCATGGAACATCATATTTGATCAAGCCATTGAATCTTATGGCTTTGAGAAAAGTCCTGATGAGCCGTGTGTGTATAAAAGGATCCAAGGTAATGCGGTATCTTTTCTGGTACTTTATGTGGATGATATACTCCTTATCGGAAATGATACAAAGGTATTGTTAGGCATAAAAACCTGGCTGAGCAAGCATTTTGATATGAAGGACCTGGGGGAAGCCAATTATATTCTTGGTATTAAACTCTTGCAAGACCAGAAGAATAGGCTTTTGGCATTATCCCAGGCTAAATAGATTGACAAAATACTTGCCAGGTTTAGCATGGAGAATTCCAAGAGGGGAATTATACCCTTCGGGCATGGGATTCATCTCTAAGAAGCAATCTCCTAAAACTCCCGAGCGGAGAAACACATGAGTAGGATACCTTATGCTTCACAGTGAGGTAGTCTCATGTATGCTATGCTATGTACCGGACGATATCTGCTATGCGATGGGAGTAGTAAGCCGGTACCAATCGGACCACGGAGAGAAACACTGGGTAGCGGTTAAACATATGCTCAAGTACCTACGGAGAACGAGAGATTATATGCTGGTCTACTCAAGTGGAAGTCTTGAAACCATTGGTTATACGGACTCAGATTTCCAAGGGGATATTGACTCAAGAAAGTCCACCTCGGGATATGTGTACACCCTTAATGGCGGTGCCATTTGTTGGAGAAGTGTAAAACAATCATGTGTGGGCGACTCGCCACGTAGGCCGAGTATGTAGTCGCTTCGAGGCCGCAAAGGAAGCTGCATGGTTAAAGAAGTTCCTAACGGACCTTCGGGTGATACCAGTGTTAATTGTCCTATCACACTTTATTGTGACAACAATGGGGCGTGCACGTCCAAGGAACCAAGGTATCACAAGAGACAAAAACACATAGAGAGGAAGTACCACTTGATCCGAGAAATAATTAAAAGAGGAGATACATTGGTAGCAAAGATAGCATCGACGAGAACCTTGCGACCCTTTTACTAAGAGTTTGCACGAACGTGTGTTCGAGAGGCATGTTTTATCTATGGGTCTTAGGAGGATTCCAGTTTGCTATAGCTTTAGGTAGTTGTTATTTCACTTTGTTATTTTGTGCCTTTTGAGCAAGACATTATGACATTGCATTTTTCTGAATGTTAATAAATGAGGTGTTTTTTCATTTATTTCGCACACTATTTACAAACTCTAAGGTCCGGATCAATTGTGGAGTATATGATCATATGAATACGTTCATAGAGGACATGATCATAGGTTCTCACAATTGATGAATTGGTTCACAGCTATTAAATTAAGTTGAACACTTTATTTAGGCTGCAATATTTTATGAAATGGTTTTGTCCGAATCATTATAAAATATTGGTGTAAGTTAATACTTACATTGAATGGATCAAGAAGAAATTTGATTAAGGTTGTTCTTTCTGTCATAAGGAATCAAATCTCCAGATAACTATAGTCATGTAGTTACTCTTAATCCTGAGTTTATTTTAAATAGGTAGTCGAATAGTTTTCATTCTTTGATTTACCAACGGGTGAGGTTTGATCTATATGACGGCCAATAACTCCGTATTTTGGGATTGAGACTGTTTGGTTATCGGTGTTTATGAGATAAACAACATGGAATTTATAGGAAATGTCCCCTTGATATGTTTCGGTACCTGGATATTGAAGACACTGGTCAATGCATGTAATCCATTAGAGAAACTATTAAAGTCAAGGGAATAAATAATTGATTGGGTTACAGAAAAACTAGTCAATCAAGTTATAGACATTCTATAAAGGGGTAATGCATATTTTTTCGTTATAAGTGTCATTATTCTTGGAGATCACGTTCGGGCTTTTAGTGGAATAGCACCGAACTAGATAATCTTCGTAGATTATCATGAGCCTTGATGAATGACAAATGGTAGATCCCCGGCTAGCTCGAGACAAGGGATGGGGTACATTATCGATGATGATGGCTTATGGGCTACATGGTCTTGGGTTTACAAACTCAAGTTTGCATCTTAAAGAGCAAGTGGGAGATTGTTGGGTTAATGTGCTATTTAGTCACTTAAGCCCAATAAGGCTTAATTGAGACTACAGCCTAAGAACTTTATGTCCCATATGGTTTAGGGTTAGGTCTTGGGTGTAGTAGCATATAAACCTACTTTCACCTGCTTGGAAGATAGACGCATAAGGAGGCTCTCATCAGAAACAAATCCTAGAGGCAGGCGTTGATCATCTGAACGGTTGCCCACACAACCATCCTATTCCCCTCGAGAGATAGTCGGAAGATCGATCATAAAGCGAACGATGACCGTTCGTAGGGAGGCTTTCGGATCATTTGCTTCGGATCGTTGCATCTTTCCAGGTAATCAAAACGATGAAGGTTTTAACTTTTCCTATATTGCGTGGTTCGATATGCTTCCGCGTTTCTGATTAGATTCCCACAGCTAACTAGTAAGAACAATCCACATAGCACTCCTTAAAACCTAGATACGTGGAAAGGAGATCATCTCCTTATCTTATTTCTTATTTTCTCTCATTGGTCTTATCTGGGCCTTTGATGTGGGAAAGTGAGAGAAAAGTGAAAGTAGTATTGTATTGATTGGACGGATCGATGTAATTTAGAGATTATGAGGGATGATGAAAGAAACCCAACCCAGACACATGAGACTGCTACTTCCCTTGTCAAATTTAGGTAAACTTGAGGTCATTAAAAAATAGTTTTTCCTTTTTAATTGGTGATGCACTATTGAATTGAAGTTTAAAATAAGGGGTCTTTTAAAATGTGTGTAATTTACTTACATTTTGTCGGTATATTGTTGACCTGCGTCTGAGACTGCGGGGAAGCTGCCGGCAAATTAAGCTTGCACATGATGTGTGCATTTATTTAATAGTAATAGTAATACCATGATCATTTTTCCCACTTTGAATTGCTTTCAAAATGGCTTCTTCTTTTTTTGGTGATATAAACTTTTCTATTTCCAGAATATCAAGTCCTGCCCTAGTGAGCCTCATGATTTGGCACTCCCTTTTTCAATAGTACCTGGACAAACAGCTACAGAAAAAATGAAGAAGAGATGGCTTTCTGCTATAAATTAAAATCATACCTTCTTGGCACTGTCACACTCGAGTATTTAAAAACGTTACGCTTGGCATCTACACAGCTTTATTAATTCAGCCTAGGTTGGTACTTTCCTAAAAGCAAAGAATAATAGCTACACCAACACTGACTTTCTTGAAAATTCTTTAATATATACGTCCATGAAACAATTGGAAAGCTTGTGTGTCTCAACTCTGAACCCCTTTCTCTGATATTTTTATTTTATGTTCCCCAATTTCAATATTCCTAAAAGCCTTTAAATAAGAATGAGTGGGGCACCCCTCGTCTTTGGGCGAAGAGGTCGGACTTCCTCACCTAAAAGGAGGGGGTTTGATCCCAGGTTAGTCCAGTCAGGGGAGGCATTCTAGGGGTCTACGAAAAGGGTAATTTGGGGACGGAGGTGGAGGCATGTGTACTTTCTAGCCCAATATTCTCTATGGACTGGACTCTAAGCGCCCTACTCTTGAATTGTGGGTAAGCCCAACCCCTTTTCTAAAAATTACTAATAAAAAAAAAAAGGGCCATTCTTTTTTAATCTCCCTGCTTGTTTTACATATAGGGAAAAGGACAAAAAGTGATAGATTCCCCATTTACTTCAAATTTTTTAATGCTTTTTTACCGTTTGAAGCCCCACAAGGTTACTGCACAAATTGGCTTGGATTCCTTCTGGCTTCTGCCATCATCTTCCAAAAATACTTTCTTTCAGTAAATCAAGAAGTAAAATATTTTGACCCTTGTAAACTACCAAAGCAAAATCCAGTTTCAGATTCTGCTTGCCATGACACTCCAGTATATACAACAGATTAGTTGGCGGTTGCAACACTTACAACATATAACTCAACCACCAAAAGCTTGGATCAAACAAGAGCTTGGATCAATTGATAGAAATTGCTTCCGCATCATCAAAGGTTACAAAAGGTCTGTAATTCTCTGAAAAGTTAGCCAGGACACCGAGGGTGTTGTTTGGTTTGAGGGGCGGAATGGGAGGGGAGGGAGGGAAGACTACTTCTTTCTAGATTTCAATTATTTAAAAAAACTTAAAAGGACAAAAAATTTCTTATAACATATTATTTTAGCAAATATTTGATTTTCCATGGAAAAAAAATCTTAGACAAATGGATACACCCTAAAAAATTGTTAAAAAAATGGAAAGTTTAAAACTTTGAAAATTCTCACACAATAAATTTCTATATAATCAGCCAATATCATATTAACAAAGAATGGGTACAATTTGCACGGTTGGAAAAAAAAATATTGCATGATTGGGCGCTAGTGACTTTGTTGATATTGCAAGAACATAAAGATAGTATTATCTCCTGTTTTAAATATATGATAAAATTTATAGTAGAATATTTAGGAGCGAAGAAAATAATGAACAATACATGTTGAAAGGAGGGAATATCAATTAATAACTGTGCCAAACAGTTGGGATGAATTTAGGAAAAAAAAATATAGGAAGTTTGATCGGTTACTTTCGTCATTAAAAATTTATATTTTAATTTGTTGTCCTTACAAATAATTACACTTTTTAAGATATATATATATATATATATATAGAGAGAGAGAGAGAGAGAGGCTTTCCCTTATACCTTGAGAACATATGCTGGTATGCTAATGGTTTAGGCGAAAATAGCGTGAGAGAAAGACACGTGCACTGTCACCTGCACGGCACGCTATGGATGGTTCCTAGTCTTGACGAAGTTCAACTGATCCATATTATAGGTGAGGATGGTGCTCAGATACCCGGTACGTCCGCCCAAACTCGATGGAAAATTACCCAACCCAGCCCTAAAAAAGTGACTCGAAAAAAATTTAGGCAGTTTGGGCTGGACCAATAACTTGGCGGGGCCAAGCATCCAGGACGGAGCTTAAGATAAATTTTGGGGGCCAAATGTATACTCATTAACTAATTTTTTTTTAAAAAAAAAAATATTTGGGGGCCAAATGTATAAATTTTTAGACAAAATGTATAAATTTTTGGCCAAATGCATAGAACAATCCAATTTCCATCAAATATTTAGGACTTTTTTTTTTTTTTTTTGGACCATGGCCCCCATTGTACCAAAGAAGCTCCGTCCTTGCAAGCATCAAACAAGGAAAAAATTAAATATATTCAAATAAATATTATTCTATATGTTATTTTATTTAAAATATACTATATTATTATGTCTAAATATATTTAGACTATATTATATTATACTTGAGGTTCAGGTATCTCCAAAGCTTTGAAATTCTGTGAAGTGTGAACTAGAATCTTCATGGAGCAAGGGTAGGGCGTCACTATTTGAGCAAGGAAAGCCCATCCTTGCCCAACCCAAAAATAGTTAGAGCTTTTATCGAGTAGGGCCATACATCAGACTGTAAAATGCAACTTGATCATTCTTTGGGTTGGGGTCTCACCCCTGCCTATGCTCACTCCTAGTCCATACTACTAGGAAACTCAAATAAACAAATAATGAAACTTGCATTGTTGGGCCAAGGTTTAATGGACAATTTTTTGCATCTTTCTTGCATTCTTTTCCTGAGATTGGCCTTGTTGGGCTTATGGCCCAAATAATAATACTGCGGGAAACTGAGATTAACGATGAGTATCTTCTTATGTCCATAGTGGTGTATTATCCTTAACTCTTGAAGTAAATGATTTTACGTTAGAAATAAGAAGTAAAATCATTTCCACCCTACCTTGTTCTGTATAAGAACACGATGTCTTTTCGATGGGCGGAGCGGGTGACCCCGTGAGTTGATATTAGATCAAGTTATTCAATCTGGATATCGTCATTTCACATGAGGTAGATATCTCTAGGAAGACAAATTCGTGGATCATGATATATACAAAATAAGAAGAAAATCTTTCCACCCTACCACGATACGTATGAGAACACGGATGTCAAAGAAGGTGATGTGTGTGCACAGTGATTACAGTATATAAATAGTTTAAGATTAAAATGTGTTTACCTTAGGGTTTTATCTCCTTATTTTATGGACTTAGGTTGAGTTTTATGGGTCCTATGTGTCTCGTGACCCAAGTATCATAACTGCATGATCTAGATTGAGATCTTCCTTAATTATAAGTAGATTAAGATCCTCCTTTATTATAGGCGGATCCTGATGTGCAGGATATTTCTAGTTGGGCCGTCCCATAAATGGACTTGATATAGGTCCGTAACACACCCTTATACTGAAAATTATTGTTGTTGATATTATTAATGATTAACCATTCAAAAATATATTATTAATGATCGGTGTATATATATATATATATATATATAAATTCTAGGACATCGTTTGGGACATCTGTAGTAGCTGTTCATGTGCTCGCTGTATATTTTTTCCCCAAGTATAGGTATCTTTTATTGGAGGTACTGTCAAACTTTCTAGCACTAAATATTTTTACTCCTATGTCAGAGCTAACTAGTAAGAAACTAAGCACGTGAGACTGCTGCTTCCCTTGTCAAATTAAGCTAAACTTCAGTTCATTAAAAATTAGTTTTTTCCCTTTTAATTAGTGATGCAGTATTGAAGTTTAAAATAAGAGGTCTTTCAAAATGTGTGTAATTTACTTACATTTTGTCGGTATACTGTTGACCTGCCTTTGAGACTGCGGGGAAGCTGCCGACAAATTAAGCTTGCACATGATGCTAGCATTTCTTTAATACCATGATCATTTTTCCCACTTTGAATTGCTTTCAAAATGGCTTTTTCTTTTTTAAATAAACTTTTTTATTTCTAAATATCGAGTCCAGCCCCAGTGAGCCTCATGATTTGGCACTCCCTTTTTCAATGGTACCTGGATAAACAACTACAGAAAAAATGAAGTAGAGATGGCTTTGTGCTATAAATTAAAATCATACTTAATGGCACAGTCACACTTGTGTATTTAAAAACATTACGCTTGGCATCTACACAGCTTTATTAATTCAGCCTAGGTTGGTACTTTCCTAAAAGCAAAGAATAATAGCTACACCAACACTCACTTTTTTGTAAATTCTTTAATATATACGTCCATGAAACAATTGGAAAGCTTGTGTGTCTCGACTCTGAAGTCTGAACTCCTTTCTCTGATTTTTTATTTTATTTTCCCCAACTTTAATAATCCTAAAAGCCTTTAAATAAGAATGAGTGGGGCCATTCTTTTTTAATCTCACTGCTTGTTTTACATATAGAGCAAAGGACAAAAAGTAACAGATTCCCCATTTACTTCAAAAAAAAAAAAAAAATTTAATGCTTTTTCACCCCTTGAAGCCCCACAAAGTTACTGCACAAATTGGCTTGGATTCCTTCTGGCTTCTGCCATCATCTTCCAAAAATATTTTCTTTCAGGAAATCAAGAAATAAAATATTTTGACCCTTGCAAACTACCAAAGCAAAATCCAGTTTCAGATTCTCCTTGCCATGACACTCCAATATACAACAGATTAGCCTTCCCCTCACTGATAAAATAAATAGTGGGCGGTTGCAACACTTACAACATAAATTGACTTGCCCACCAAGAGCTTGGATCAATTGATAGAAGTTGCTTCGGCATCATCAAATTCGATCCTCTGGGATTAGCATGGTTTGTAATTCTCTGAAAAGTTAGCCAGAACACCAAGTGTCCACGTTAAAAGAAGAAACAAGAAAGTGACTTATCTCAAAGCTATCTTCTCTTATTACACAAACCTGCCTCGTGCATTTAGAAAATAGCATTACATACACCTCTCCAAGCTCCAATCTATAAACTGGCGATGGTGCACATGTTCATCATAACAAATTTATAAAAATGCAGACAGATTTTCTACAAAACAGATCTAGCAAACCCTGATATACTCATCCCAATCAGTACATATCCACAGATTCATGGCAATATATCATTTTTTTTAATAATGCATTTATATCAGTGAAGTTCTGTCTGTTGCTACAATCCATCATTGGCCAAACCATGAACTGCCATGATCTATCCAAATCAAAAATCAGTGAGGACCACCAATCTTCATTGCAGGAAGCATCGTCCTACTATTATATCATCAGAACGTGAGGTGATTTCTCACGAGCTACCTGCCATCTGCTGCTATGACAGTAACTGCAGAACTATAAGCAATTATCGTACTCAAAAATGAATTTTATTCTCCCTCTGAAAAAAAATAATACAAATGTACAACAAACAGTAGTTTTTGATGAATGTATCGTCATTCATCACAAACAGAAAGAATCACATACTATAGTACAACCCACGAGACCATCAGAGACGAATGATGGGTTTTTCATCAATTGTAGATCTATTCATTTAATCTGTGAAAATAAGTCTATTCCGCTGCCCAATTCATCAGCAACTTGGCTTTTTCATCTTCTTCCGTGGTTACCATTTAGTAAAATCTGATTGTTCTTGCTCCTGAAACCTTCTCAGAACCCCATCAAGAGCAACATCAAAAGCATCCTTTATTCCCTTTATCCCCTCGTGAGATTTTGCATACACAAACTTGGGTATGAACTCAATTACTTTCTCCCTCATCGCCGTCACCTCCTCTTTACTGTACCTTTCTAGCACGGCTTTAATGGAGGTCCCATTCTTCACATCATTCCGGTCTATGTAAACCGAGTAACTACTCGGTTCACTAGGTAAGAACCACTGGTACTGAAGGTAAGCGGTTCGCCTCCAGAAGAAAACCGGAATTGAACCAGCAAGCATACAGTCGAAAATCGATCTCCTCGTGAAGCTATCCCCTCTGGGCTGCAAGCAAAAATCGGAGTCCAGAAATGTTTCCATGATCGTCGATGTTCCGTTAGAGCACTTTGATCCCGCACAGTCCACGGCTCTGCACGACCCGGACGAGTCACGGCATTGATTCAGCAAAAGGCCTCGAAAGTCGTTCTTAAACGACTTGCGTGGCGCGCCGGCGAAGCAGAAGAGAGTATTTCGCTTCCGTTCTCGTACGAAGCTCTGCCACCGAGTTAGGTCCAACTCGGATCGGGGGTGGAATCCGGTGGGGTATGGAATACCAATGTCGAAATAGTCCCACGGATTGCGTTCAATGAGAAGTCGCGTGATGTTCTTCATTCCCGGTATGTAGATGCAGCTAGAACCCCAATCATCGTCTTTGGAACGGCGGAAATCCCATGTTATGCGACCCATGGTGATGAAGTGATTCCAGCCATTGGATCTCTGGTAGTAGGGCTGATCGTAGACCCACTTTAACATCATCCTACAGTGTTGATCGCGTTCCGCGGCGGTGGATTTCGACCATAGGTACTTTCCCACCGCAAGTCCAGCGTAGAAGGGGATGTAGAACGCCGTAGCGGATTCGGGCTCCATGACTCTGCACTTGTGGTTCAGCATGCGATTGTGGAAGATGATCTCCGAAACGAACTGGTCCGTCCAGTACCACGCCGGAATTAGATTCTCTGGCACAATTTCGGGGAGTCCGCTGGCAACCTGGCCAAATCCGTCGTTTACAAGCGCATTACACCGGGAGCTCCACGGGTTCAGGTTGTCACAATTCTCGAGAATTTCCTGGTTGAAGGTTCGAGGAAGGTCGTAGACGAAGACTTTACCGGACGCACATTGGACATGGTCGCCGGAATTCTCAAGTGATGCGGTCTCGACGACAGCGATGGTGTTTTCACTGGGAATCTTCTCGATGACGGGGCTTTCCTCCCTAGGTATATGCTCGATGACGCTATTGGAGGCTAGATAAGTAGGGAAGCGATGGTGTACATGGTGGCGATGGCGAAGAGAAATTGAGGTGGGGAAACTACGGAGGTTGCAGAGGAGTACAATCTGAATGAAGAGTATGATAACGAGGATCCATACGCGAGGGCTTTGAGGAGAGAAAAGGACATTCGAAAGTGAATTGAAAGAGCTCTTGCCGTCGAATAATTCAGGAGTTTTGAGTCTTCGGTGAGATTGGGATTCCGGCGAGGAATGAGCTGACAAAGGAAGCATGAGAGAAAGAATCTTCCGACGGAATGGCCGGAAAAAATGGTGGGTATGTGGTTCACAGAGAGGGAAGGAGATAGAAAAGGATAGACGGACGCGGAAAGTGATCGAAATATGATGCTGCTACTAGCAGCGCGGGTTTATGCTTTGCTTTCGTGTGTGGTGAGGGTGGAGGCATGGACTGACACGTGTCCAGTACTTTACCGGCTGCGAAAGCATACCGACACGGGATCAGTCCCTCTGAAATAGGCACGTGGCAGTATTTTTGCGCCGGTTATGGAGAAGTTTTCCGGTTTCGTCTGATTAAAAATGTTGGCATAAAAAAGGGTAAAAGTCATTAATTTTTCATCTGGCAAATATACTGTTCCCAATTTCATAAAATATATTTTTGATCTCGAGCTTTGAAAACTCAGTAGTGTTAATTATTTAGTGGTAGAATTTTACGGCCTTATGATCCTATTCAATTTTCGATAAATTTTATATATTCTCCTGATTTTAAATTTAAGTCTAAAAATTACTTATCAAAATTCAAAAAAGTAATTAAAAATCACTGGAGTTTGCATTTTAATGTTGCAAAATTTCCTCTAAAAATAATTTGATAATAAGAAAATTTTATAAAGTTAATTTTAAAAAAATTTTTATACAAACTTAATAAAAATATAAAAAATAAAAGTCATGGATTTGGTTCATCTGGCAAAGGAGGGTTGTTCCCAGTTAATCGTTGGGGTTTCGTGCTTTCGAGCTTTGAAAACTTAAATAATTATTTAGTGGTAGGATTTTTGAAGCCCTTATCATCCAATCCAACTCGATTCGGATCACTGTTTATCTTGATACACTCTCTAAATTAAAAGGAAGTAGGTTTAAAATGGTATATGCTTCACATTAAAAAGAATCCTTATCAAAATTCAAAAAAGTAATGAAAAATGGAGTAATTTTAATGTTGCAATTAATTTCCTCTAAAAATAATTTGATCATAGGAAATTTTACTCTGTATTTTTAATATAAAATTTGATGACAAGAATATTTTTTTTAAAAAAGGGTATATAATTCAATTAATTTGGAATTATATGAATTAAGGAATGATAATTAATTGGAGGCTAATTGTCGTGAGCTAACATTACATTACATGTGAGCATGTTAGCAAACGGGAGAGAATTTAAGAAATGGTGTGAGCTGTGGCCACCAAAAGAAAGGCGTGACGTGTTGTTGGGAAGGGAAGCCACGTGCACCGAAGAAATAGAGAGTGAGACGACAGGTGGAGGGTAGTGATAAGTGATGAATGGAGAAGCGGTGATGGAAGAAGCGAACAAAACGGTGCGTAACGGGTGGTGCACCACATGGAATGAATATAATGCTCGAGAGTGTGGAGCAAGCCCGCCGACACTTGGGTCTTTTGCATATCATTGTTTTCAGCATTTTAAAATTGAATTTGAAGGTCACATTGATTTTCTTGGAATTGTCCATTTTCGCGTTCGCACAAGCTTCCAAACAACTTGCTACCTTCTGTTCCCACTAGTTCATTACGCTATAAGCCCTCATAGTTTCATCTAATTTTGAATCAAGACCCAGTAGCTTTTTTCTTTTTTATCTAGTCTTTATTGTTTGCTCAGCTATTAGGGCAGGTCCTTATGTTTAGATTCAGTTAATTTAAGCTGATATGGCGCTAAGTAAATATCTGACCAACTACAATATAGCTATATTTTGCATCTGACAAAAAAACAAAGCCTAGAATTCTTCCCCTTCTTCTTTAGCGTTTTCATCTGCTTCAAACTGATAGCCACATAGAGGATCCGGCCATGGCGGCCTCCGATCCCCAAGCCCGGCCACAGAGGGCAAAGAGAGTTGAAGCACAGAGACAATACTTGAAGCAGATGAAAACGCCGAAGAAGAAGGGGAAGAGTTCCAGGGATTTTTTTTTTTTTTCGCGTCTGGTGCAAAATCTATATGGCTAGTGTGTTGTGCTTAGGAGTGTTCATGCTGGCCCTGTGTACCCGCTTGATCCCACAAAAAAATCACCCTGATCTGTCCAAGAAAAAGCAGCAAAGAAAAAATTGGGCTGAGCATTTTTACAAACAGGGCTAAGCATCGGGTATGGTATATCGTCTTGTTGAGTAGTATATATAATATTATATTTTTTTTAATACAATAGGATTATACATTTTTTTTATTTTCACTTATAGGTAGTTGACTATTTTTAAGACGTATAGTTGTCTTTTTAATTTTAAGATTCAAGTTATAGATTTATTTTAAAATATTCAAAGTATAGAATTATGGATCTTATTTTAATTTTGTAATATTGTTTATTATGTATGATTGATCGTTTATTTTTTACATAGAATGTGGTAGGATATCGCCACTCAAGCACAGAAGGCCCACCTCACCCAGTCCATTATTACTCTTCCCTAAAATATTAGGGTTTTTACTGGGCATGATGAGACACTAGGCTGCATTTTACTGTCTATGTACAACCCTAATTGTGCTTTGTCAGATGTTACTTAGCCCCATATCACTGCCTTATCAGCTTAAACTAATGGAATCTCAACACAAGGACATGCACTGATGGCGGTGCAATCAGACAAAAAAGGAAAGAACTATAGTGGCCTGATTCAAAATTGGGTGAAATTATGAGAACTTTCAGACTCATTTGCCCTAAATTTTTGTACTCTCTTCTCTCTCTCAGGTACTAAAAGTACAAAATTTAAATTGTTTTGGCATTTTTTTAAAAAAAATGTTGTCTAGGCATTTAATAAATTTTTCTGTTTTTCCCTCATAATTATATATATTACATTATTTTAAATATTTATAATATTTATATGTACAATATCTCTTTCATTTACTTGTTCCCTATAAATAAGATTATTTTGGGGAAAAGCATTTTACACATATTTATTTTTATTTTTTACTAATTTTAACCCTTTTTTAAAAAACCGCTAGTAAGACCTTAGATCTCTAAATCAATTATGTATTTGTTGAGATATATATATAATTAATTATAAGTAATAAAGTAAAAATGAAAAAACATGCATTAAATACATCTCTAAAGTTTAGCTAATAAAAGATGGGCTATTTAGAGGTAGTTATTATTTAAAAAAAATTATTTATGAGTGACATCATTAAATATATTATATAAATGTACGATCTAAAACAGAGGAATCTGAAAACACAATTTGGCTCAACTTGTCCACCGCCTTTGAAGTTTGAACTTTGAATAAATAGAAACTAATCATGAATTTGAAAATTCCCAATCCAGCTTCGTGGGATTGGCATCCAGGTTGGTTTTATTTGTCTAAACCATGGGCTAATTACTTGTATAGCCCTCAAAGCATGCTTTATTAGCTCTTTTTCACTTTGGAAATGACATGTGCTAGTAATAAATAATCTTATTTCCACTTAATAGTCCAAAACTGCCCACCACCCTTTTGTTTATTTTTATATATATATATATATATATATATATATATAATACAGTGAAAATTTCAACTTTAGGATACACGCATGCATGCATCTTAGATGGCATAAATTCCATGGAATAATAAGTCAATATATCATTATTGTCAAAAACAATGGAGATACTAGTCCCAGAAACAAACCACAAGGAAGAAGATTCACATCACGATAGTCTCATTCTATTTAGTTTGCTGCATATAAAAACTATTTCTGCCTTATTACTTTCTCTTAATAACAATACAACATAATATACCCTAGACAAAAGAGATCACTTCTTCAACAGAAGAGGCCCCACATTATCCCCTGTGGCTTTGTTGTACTTTACATGGCTTCCATCACACAGAGGAAATGTCCCTGATCTCCAACATCTGCACCAAACACACACTCATAATCATCAGTATAAACCATTTTTGTGTCCTTTAAATCCAAAGTCTATGACATGATAATGTAAGTGTAAGTGACACCAAAATGGGTTTATATGGAATTCACTTTCTTCTCTCTTTTCCTCTCACTTTCTCTCTTCTCTTCATCCTTCTATCTCAAAGGTTTTTTTTACAGTCTTCCAGCTTCAAAAGAATTCCAATTACATTACTTTCTACCTTTTCAAAGTTGAATTTCATTTCTACTGGCATGCCACACAAACTACACAACTCATAATGCAGTTGCACAAATAAAAGGTATGGGAGTGAAGAGAAAGCAGAAGCACACATGTTTGTACTATGAAGTGTAAAGTATAAGGAATTGAGTTCCACTTCCCTCAAAGATGGAAACCTAAAGGAGTTAGAATGGCATGTCCCTCTTAAACCTGCCATTTCTATCTAACGTCTCAAAAATAGTCTCTGCCATTTATTTAGGAAGATAAGACTAACATACAGAGCATAAGGCAATAACGGAAGAACTAACAGTCTAGGGGACACTATAGCTCAAAAATAATAGCATGCAGAAAGTTATAGAGATCCAAAAGATATAGGCACATGGTTGTTATAACTGTATTACAAGCTAATCATTACAAGATCAAAGATCAAATACAATGAATGATCTTACTTAGATTAATGAACGTTGGCCATGCTTAACGCATGCATCATACTTCATTTAGCCAGATTATGCCCCAAGTCCAACAATGGTTCAATCTGCTTACAAAAGCATTTCCGTAGCCACATTACTCTATATCAAAGTGGATTAACCATGACAAATGCAACCATTCTCAAGGAACATGACGAAGGATATATTGATTATATCAAGTTGCCGGTGGGAAAATTTACAAGTATTTATGATTTTTATAGTTTCGGCCCCACTACCCCTATAATTTTGAGCCCATTAAATCCAATCAAATTATATGTGTGTGTTAAACCTTTTTTTGCTAAATACAATCCAAACACTTATCGGTATCATCCTCCAAACACAAATCACCATTTACAACCTAAATCTTATTCGAGCAGCCACTGTTAAGTACTAAATGTGGGCATCTCTTCTAGCAGAAATTCGAATAATTTATGCCCTCACTGATCCAGGGTTTGCATTCTCCACTGGACTCCTAAATTCTAAGCCATAATACCATGAAAACTTTGATTCTTTGAGAATATGATAGATAATCTTCAGGCCCAATCAGGCAGGACCATGTAAATTAGCTGGGCCTGCTTCCCGTTGAGACTGGATTTAGGACAGGTTGTGGGTGCATGCTCCATATCATGCCTTAAGTTCATATAAACTCTAATTCCCTAATGCATATTCCACTATTGTTTCCCTAGGCCATTGAGACTGTACTTGGTTTGCTGAGTGTATATTATTGGTGGCTGAATTCATAAATGAATTGTTCTTATACTACAAAGGTATGCATAGTGATGCTTAATCTGGCAATTTCAATTAAGAAAAACACATCAATATACATGATGAATGAGCAGAGATGTATAACTTTTTTTTTTTTTTGGCTCAAGAGCAGAGATGTATAACAAGGGTATAGTAGAAGAATGGACCCCAACTATTTAATTGAATAGATGGTCCGATCCCTAAAATACTGACTTGTAAAGAACATTATTTTACAGAAACAGATATTCCATATACTGAATTCAACATTAGGGAAAATGAGCTTATGCAGTTAATGATATTCATGCAGCTTGATAAACACTTAAGCCACTGTCAAGCGCTCTACCATTTGAATTGTGGCTATGAATTTCACCAACTAGGTCACAGAAAGTTCTTCTTCACCCTAATTGCACAAGGATTCATTTTTCCCCTTTTAAAAAAATTCTAGTACGGTGCATCAACTCCCATAAAAAATCTCCACTTGTTTCCTAACCGCATAATAACCAAAATGATCATCTGTGTCATAAAATCCTGATCATTCGTTCTCTAACGAACCAAAAAAGCGAACCTGCAATAAGCAGTGAGGGGCTTAGGGAGCTCAGTGACGACGACATGATCCACCACTTTCTCTTCACTCTTCCTGATATCAGGGTTGACAACCACACCTTCCGCTTTCACCAAAACGATGCGTTTAGGTGTGCCGCCATGAATCCCTGCAAATGAGCAAGAATTGAACTGGCTACCCACTATTCCTCTCTTGGATGAAGCTACGCTGTGGCAGAAGAAGCCTGATCCAACAGGACTTAGAACCGATTCCATTACTGGCCTCCCTCTCTCTCTCTCTCTCTGTGTGACCACTTGCGGGTGTTAATGGATTGCGAATAAAATTGAACCTGTGGGAAGCACGCGTTCCGTGAGGATGAGATATCGGAGAGGGTGAACGCTAAGCGTGCCACGTCATATCTGATTTTTTCTGGGTGGTTCGGTAGTAGTGTGTCAACTGTCAAGTATGAGAGGTGGTGAGCATTGAATTTTTGAAGTTTTCTTTCATTTGTTTGTTCCGATTTGTCAAAATTTTGCTGGCCTCATGTCTAATCTAATTGTTTTGTTTTGTTTTTTTTTTTGGTGAAAGTCTAGTCTAATTATTTATTAGGGAAAATTCCATTTAAATACTGGATGAATTTGTAAAACCCCGTAAGTCCTCCGAATTTGTAAAAAGACTCTTAGGTGATTTGGACCTTTCGGGTTTTGCAAATTGGTGACAAAAGACCACACTACCCCTTACTAACTTCTCTTTATTTCATTCTCAATCACACTCAAAACTTCACTCTGATTCCCTTTCGAAGATTTGCTTGCCCTAGCGTCATTGTCATTGAACTTGTCTTGCTCATTGTCATTGAACCATATCATGTCATTGTCATTGCCATTGTCGCCGTGTCTGTACGCTGTGCTATCCACCGTCATCTCATTATCTTCCTCATTCTTTGCTCTGTTTTTCTTTGTATTCTTGCCGTCGTCCGCCGAACCAGATCACTGTATCTTTGGATTCATATATATACCAAAAATGGCTCCTTGAAAACTGTTGTGTTCTTCAACTACCCCACCGAAATAATGATGGCATTATAGATAATCAACCTTCACTGCTTTGTTGACCCCAAAAAACCTTCATTGCTTCATTGCCTTTAATTGCGCATAATATCATATGAAGTTTGAAAAATTCACGTATATATATATGCCCAAATTAAATTAATAAGTTTGAAGGGAAAACATTTTTATTACCATTGATTGGATTATATATTGGTTAGAAATGCTTTCTTTGGGTCAACAAATACCCAAGTATTCAAAAAACGTGTTTTAAATAATAGCAGTTAAAGATTTTCTTGTTCTCAAATATATATGTTGCTCTTTTTGGTGATTAATTAACTCGATTCCATTGCCTTTCCTTACCTAAAAAATGACTACTAGGTTGTCCTCCAAATTGTTTGTTCCTTGTTCAAAATTTTGATATTTCGCATTACTTAGTGTAGCACGGGTATACTTGGAGCGATTGCGTAATTTATTTGGAATGTTTGGCGGGAAGGAGCATGCTTTGAAATGTTTTCGTGTTCACTTATTTTGCTTATCTCAACATTGGTTGAATAATCACTTCTAGGATTGTCAAATGTTATAATCCATGAAATCTTGAAGGCATTCTTGCATCTGTTCATGCTAGTCTTTGCCTTGTGAACTATTCTTTTTGTAATCGCTTAATTTGGAGGACTATTCTAACATTCCTTTAAAAGATTTAGAATAAGGAAGATGTTAATTCTGTTCAATTTGAATTCATATTTCTACTATTATTGCCATCCCCTCCAACAATTTGGTGACAGATTACTATTGTTTGGTTAAACTGCATATAATTGGGGATTTCAAACCTATGTTGAGATAAACTTTTCTTCCAAGTTTACTTGTTTATGGCTTGACTCGTTTGCTAATTACCTCCTTCTTTTAACCATTTGACAAACTTTGGCATGTATCCCGCAAGTGTACATATTGCATACTCTAGGAGAATGATGTGTATTACTTTTCTTACTCATTACTACTTTAAGTATATCAAAGGACAAATCACCTACTTTTGCAACAAGCTGTGCATTTGATTTATATGCTCTTAGAATATTACTTTGTCTTTGATTCTTTATTTAGATACACTCGGAAATTGGTTGCATTTCAAGCTGAACCACCTTTAGTGTAGTATAAATATATGACTCTATTCTTACAGTTCCATTTGCTTTGAAATATCGAAAATTATCCTCTATACTTCTCTAAGGTTCATTATGCTTTTTCATTATTATATCATCATAACTTTCTCAACCCCAAAGTAATTGTTTTTTTTTTTTTGCTCACAATAAACTTATAGCCTTCAAGATACTGGTTTATACAAATATTTTCGCTATTATATGTGGTGCTTGAACTCTCATAATTTTGTGTAACTTGCCATTTCATTTTTTCGGGTTTACCAAAGCAAAAGTGTAGCAACATGTCCACTACTAATGCATACTTTATGTTTAGCAAGGAGTTTAAAAAAGAGAATAAAGTAGCTGACTTTTACTTGACATGAGTCGGGAGTGCGCAAAGCGTGGAGGGGATTGAGTGTCGATGAGAGGAAAGTATACTTTGATAGAGCCAAAGAAGGAAGGCTCCGAGCAAGAAGGGCACCTCCACCTCCTCCTCCACCACTCCTTTTCCATCACGATGCTCGCTGAACAAATTTTCCAAGCCGGTAGAATTTGTGAACTCGGGACGAAACATTAAAGAAAAAGGTCCGAGAAGTTAGGGTTTGGGCGGTTGCTTAAAATTCGGAGTATGAGATTGCCCCGGAAATGTTAGTCCCCATAATGAGAGCTTATGATCCCCGACCAATCAATTCCGAATAAGGGGGAAGACACAAGTCATAGAAGCAAAAGATGTGGCTAAGTTGCTTGGGGTGCCACATAGTGGGAAGGAGGTAACAATGACAAGGATCGATACTGAGATCCAGTTTACCTACAACCGAGAAAGGAGTACGGTAAAATGAAGTATGACGACATTTTAAAAGTCATAACTTCGGGAAATCGGTTGAGCAGTTTGAAACCTTATTTATGATGCACATGTTGGGGACTTTTCTCGCTCCAACATCAAGCACAACTCCTAGTTTGCGATTCTTTGAAGGTATTAGCATCGACCGGTAAAGGATTTGCCGGTTTCGACCGGGCCACATATGTTGCCAATGACCTCCGAACGCGCTCTCTTATTATGTCAACGCAATAAGAGAAAACAAAGATTGCAACTCCTACGTCGGAGGGTGCATATATATCTTATTGGTAAGTATTATGATTGTCATTTGTGTTAACATATTTTTTTGACATAACATTTATGTGTTTAACCTTGTCGTTGTAGTTATATTTGGGGGAGCGGTTCCCATTGGGGAAGGCAGTTGATCATAAAGGAAAGAGTCCAATTGAGTTTTGGACCAAAGACAAGGTCAATGAGATGATTGACAAAGAGAAGAAGAGCGACAATGGATGTTGTATACCGTGAAGGCGGGTAAAGAGGCTAAGAAGGACAGGTTTGGAAACGGATTTTGGGGCCTCTTTAGACCCAAGTAAGTGTTTTCACATAAGAAGTTTAATTCATGCTTGGCTATTATGTTATTGGCTATTATGTTAATGACTTGTGAAAAATTGTGTTAATTGTAGGTTTTAAAGGAGTTGTATGACAAGTTGATGGGAGCAATCAACGAAAATCACAAAAAAATTGTTGCCGTTGTCCAAGATGAGTGCGAAAAGCACAAGTTAACATTAGAAGGCGTGAAGCAGCAAGACGGTGAAGATGAGGATGGTGAAGCGAGGATGATAAGGATGATGAGGGCCAACATGCTCATGGTGATGATGAGGGCCAAGAAGGTGATGGTGATGGTCACCATGATGGCGAAGATGATGTTGAAGGTGGTTATGAGGATCACACATCAGTCGGAACGCCAATCAACATTTATGATGACGATGTAGAACAATCAATTGTTCCATACCACGATGAACAAGAAGATGCAGCACAAGAAGATGCACCACGGAGGTCACAGAGGGCCGAAGAAGCCCAAAAACATGTCGCCGTGGACGTTGACGAAGCCAATAAAGCGGCGTAGAGGAAGGCAAAAGAAAAGAGGGAAATTTTTTTGACATTATCTCCGGATCCTGCACCAAGGATGAGTCGATGAGTAAGTAATAAAAAAGTTAATTTCAATGACTATTCATTATTAAAACCCGTTTTGTGTGGATTTGGCATGTGTACGATTACATGATGACATTGTTTATCTTTTACAGGATTCTCATACAAATAGACGACGAGGACATAACCCGGGAGCTGCTTTGCAAACACTAGGCCGGAGGAATAGATTAAGCAATCGGGTAGGTACTAAAAAAGCTAAAATTTCAACATTTTGAACCGCACTTATCAATGTGTTCGCACATGCGGTTATGTCTATTGTATGTAAAACATTGATGAGAGATATGCGAAAACAAAGTGAAGTGAAGAGGCACATTTTCGCTCGATCAAATGGTAGGCATTTATGGATCTTCATAATTTATTTCCCATTGACATAGGTATGTTTGACTTCAATATTTGTTGATTATGCAGAATTATTGGCCGTAAAAACCGGAATGGAAAGTTTCTCGGTGGAAGGAACAACTATTGCTGAATATATAGATTACAACATTGGCGATTGTGAATTGATAATGGGACCGGTATTGGTTGATCAACACCGGTTTTGCACTCGCCATTGATCCAAATGCACAAAGAATTTTTATGTCTTAGACTCAATGAAGACAAACATCGCCATGAGTATGAATGAGTCCTAAAAAAGAAGAAAAATCGCATTTGTTAATCCCCAGTGCAACTACGATTAAACATATTGTATGTTACATGTATGCAAATTTCATTTACCATTGAGTGGAGTAAACACTTATTTAATGCATGTGTGTTGTTTACTGAGAGGGATCGTTTTGAAGAGATTATACAACTTGTGAAACCAAATGACAAAGCCAAGATGCAAAGAACAGAAATTAGTTGGCCACCCGTTCCACAACAACCAAACTTGTGAGTGTCACTCGTGACGTAAAGTCAAAAATGCTAGGCTATTGTAAATTTGTTAATTGGTGTGTTCATGTGTTACGTAGGCAAGACTCGTGGCGTGCATGTCTTGATCTGTTGCACAATTGGAAACCCAACGAAATTATGTAGTATGGTGATGACCAAATGAACGAGTATAGGTGTAACCTCATGTGGTGGTGGTCAACCACGAATTGAATATCGCCAAAGATGTTGCTTTGGGACTACCGACTCTCCAAAGAACCCAAAGGAAGAGAAGGAAGACATGAGCATTATTGTTAGATGCTGATTTGTTAAATTATTTTTACACTTTTGTTACGTAGGAGTCATTTCATTTTTTTCATGTGATGTATGTTTGCAAATAACTTGTAAATATTGGAAGTAAGGATGACCAAGGATATGGAATTAACACTAAATATATTACTTATAACATACTTTGTATGGCCATTTACAAGTGCTTGAAGCATTTTGACAAAAAGCTATTACGTGTATTTACAAGTGATTCGGGATTTTTAGTCATTTCCATTACCAGGGTTCACTTTTTTTACTTCTTCAAGCAAGTCTTGTAAAAACATTAAAAAAATGGAACTTTTACAAAACCTGAAGTGAGAATTACCATTCCGAAGTGAGAATTACCATTTCACAAGTGACAATTACCATTCCGAGTGAGAATTACCATTGTTTTCGCCAAGGTTCAATTTGGTTACATGAAGCATGTCTTGTAAAAACATTAAAAAAATGGAACTTTTACAAAACCTGAAGTGACAATTACCATTTCACAAGTGACAATTACCATTTCAGAAGTGAGAATTACCATTGGTTTCTCCAGTGTTCAATTTGGTTACATGAAGCATGTCTTGTAAAAACATTAAAAAAATGGAACTTTTACAAATCCAGAAGTGAGAATTACCATTTCACAAGTGACAATTACCATTCCAGAAGTGAGAATTACCATTGTTTTCGCCAAGGTTCAATTTGGTTACATGAAGCATGTCTTGTAAAAACATTAAAAAATGGAACTTTTACAAAACCTGAAGTGACAATTACCATTTCACAAGTGACAATTACCATTCCGTGTGAGAATTACCATTGGTTTCTCCAGTGTTCAATTTGGTTACATGAAGCATGTCTTGTAAAAACATTAAAAAAATGGAACTTTTACAAAACCTGAAGTGACAATTACCATTTCACAAGTGACAATTACCATTCCAGAAGTGAGAATTACCATTGTTTTCGCCAAGGTTCAATTTGGTTACATGAAGCATGTCTTGTAAAAACATTAAAAAAATGGAACTTTTACAAAACCTGAAGTGACAATTACCATTTCACAAGTGACAATTACCATTCCGTGTGAGAATTACCATTGTTTTCGCCAAGGTTCAATTTGGTTACATGAAGCATGTCTTGTAAAAACATTAAAAAAAATGGAACTTTTACAAAACCTGAAGTGACAATTACCATTTCACAAGTGACAATTACCATTCCGAGAAGTGAGAATTACCATTGTTTTCGCCAAGGTTCAATTTTCTTACATGAAGCATGTCTTGTAAAAACATTAAAAAAAATGGAACTTTTACAAAACCTGAAGTGACAATTACCATTTCACAAGTGACAATTACCATTTCCTGAATGACAACAGATAGTCATTTACAAATCGACACAACATTTGATAATGATGCTTCCCATAAATGTAACTACCATTACATAGTCTCCACCACTTGCTGTCATTTTGGTGTTCATAGGTACACAATTACAAAAAGTTATAATGGGATGACAACATTTACAAAATAAAGTAAAATGACAAGAGAACATTACAATCCACATTGACGTAATGTTTTAGTGTCATTCCCATGCAAGAACATATTCTCAGTGCCATTTCGAGAAAATTACATATTCGGTGATCCTATAAGTATTATAGCCCTTCTACCCAAAAAGATGTAAAGGGATCCAAGTCATTGTATATATACCAAAAGATGACTTGTACAATATTTACCCCACGACCCCAACCGATCGAAGTTAAGTTGGGTTTGGATTTTTACGAGTTCTTCTTGTGTGTCCTTCTTCGTGGCGGGAGCCGCAATGGTAAATCTTCTTGTTGCGAAATTGTGACTCTATCCTTTCAACTCTTGGCCTTCCAGGTGGACGGCTAGTCTTGGGAGGTGCCAGGAACACTTGACTTCCTAAGTCATATAGGCGGAAGTCATTTGGATTTGGCATGTCTATTGTGACAACAGGAGTCATGGTACGGCTATAAATCTTTTTTTGGGCATTAACGTAAGGCATTCATCAACATAATTGTACACATTACCATGAACACCCTTGATGGCTGCACACGCATGGGGACAAGGAATACGACATTTGCCATGCTTTACATGTGCACGCGCGCAAGTTCAGCTCAACCTTTAGCGCCCACTTGCATGCGGACCTGCACCCTTCCTCCTCCATATACCCGAACATTCATGTATTCACCCGTGCCACATTTTCCAGCACTTGCTGTTTGATGTTCGGGCCAACACCATTTTTCCACTTACTCATTGCCATGCTTGCTTTGCATACATCTTCTTTGCAACTTTGTCACGGTGCTCATGTATAAGTCGCAACATTATGATGTCTCTCCTTCACCATCCAAGCATTGAAGGACTCAGCCAGGTTTGTGGTAATTTTATCCCACAGTTGAAATGGGAACTTGCTCATTGCCCATCTGTCAATATCACCATGATGTATCAGCCACTCAAATGCTTCGTTATTGAAAAGCCTCATTTGTTCCATCGCAGATTCGAAGTCACAATCAAGTCTCGCATATGCAATTGCATCAAGTAATTGAAGTCTTTGTTTGTCTTTGTTGCCCACATATCTTCCTCTTTCCTTTATTCAATTTAATCATTTGGGCGCTAAAGTTCTCCTTAATGTGCCTATAACGGATGCATGCCTCTCGGACCCGAAAACTCCGCGAACAAATAGCGATGATTGCATTGTGTCGGGCCGGACACAATTGTAATCTGCAACCCTCCAAGTGTCCTCCTCACCATTTCAAGGAACCATGTCCAGTCCTCAATTGTCTCTCCATGGACAATAGCAAGGGCAAACGGCAACAACTCATTGTCTCATCGAATGCGAGAAGGCGACGGAGAGTCCCCCTATATGGTCCACTTAAGTGGCTTCCATCGATGTATAAAACAGTCCGGCACCAAAGAATGAACCCCTCTATACAACAACCATACGCTATAAATACACGTTCAAAGGTGTTGCTCCCACTAGCCACCCATTCAGCCTACGCCTCTTGTCATCGCTTTCCTTCAATCTATCACATATCCATGGTATCAACATGTATGTCCTTCGTCTACCATGAATTTCCTCCATGGCCTTCTCCTTTGCCCGATATGCTTGCTTATATGTCAAGTGCACACCGAACTCTCTTGCCAAATTGTTCTTTATATCATTCGGACGCTTGTCGTGTGATTTCTAACCTCTTCAATAATAATTGTACTTGTCAAGGCAAAGACTTCGAGCATGTGTCACCCGAAGATTGTCTTGAGCCGTATGATCATGGTATTCGGTGTATCTTCTCACACGTAAGAAATCATTGCTCTTCCCAATTGCCCTTGCAGTTATCCTCCATGGACAACCTTCAACCTTGCATTTAACATACACACAATCCCTTGCGTTCTTCACATATGTGTACTCAAATTTGTGGCCAATCGAACTTGTGCAAAGACCTTCTTGAACTCATCGAATTTGCAAATGTCCGATTCACTCCTATGACCAAGTCCTTCCACTTGTTAGAGTTCATCTCGGCATCGGTGTTGGTGCGCTTTGACTTGCACACGGAAGGCTCAAAAGAGGTATTCCACGCCTCTCGTTGTTTGCATAATCATCACTCGCTCCATATGACATTGGCTCCTCAATGTAAGCCATTTGCTCTATAAGATCCACGAATTGATGAACCCTACATAGATAATGACAACTTTTATCAAGATATTACCAACAACCCTATATGAGATTATTGTTGTTCTAAATAAACTTACTAGGACATACCTTTCTTGATCATCCATCCCCTTGCCGCAATATGAGTACCTTTACATCCTACATACACATGTGCACTTCTTTCATTATAAGTAAACAGATTATCCATTTCATAATCATCAACCATGTCTACTAAAATCTTTTCATCAAAGCTTAAAGTGTATTTAATGTCACACCCATTACCATCTAAACCAAACCATTCTCCTATCATTACCCTCAATTCTTCAACTTTCATCCCCTCCTTTATCGATTTTACCCTCACACTCCCACCATTATATTTAACTTCACCTTCACCATTGGCTACAAACTCCCCCCAACATGGAAAAAACAAATTAGTGACTTTGAAGAAGGTGTTGCCGCCATATTTGTTGTCATCTTGCATTCCAACCCGCAACAAACAACGAAGAGAAGGAAGTAAAGTTGATTGAAGGATATGGGATTAACACAAGATATATTATTTACAACATACTTTGTATTGGCATTTACAAGTGCTTCAAGGATTTTACAAGTGCCTTTAAGTGCATTTACAAGTGCTTCAAGGATTTTAAGTCATTTCCATTACCATTACACATATGAAGTGAGAATTACCATTTCGAAGTTAAAATTACCATTGTGAAGTCTAGGGTTCACTTTTTTTACATGAAGCATGTTTTGTAAAAACATAAAAAAAATGGACTTTTACAAAACCTCAAGTGATAATTACCATTCGTGAAGTGACAATTACCATTTCGGGTGACAATTACCATTGTGAAGTCCAGGGTTCACTTTTTTTACATGAAGCATGTTTTGTAAAAACATTAAAAAAAAAAAAAAAAAAAAAAGACTTTTACAAAACCTGAAGTGAGAATTACCATTTCAGAAGTGAAAATTACCATTTCAGAAGTGAATATTACCATTGTGAAGTCCAGGGTTCACTTTTTCACTTCTTCAAGCATGTTTTGTAAAACCCACAAAAAATGAACTTTCACAAAATCCATATAAAAAGTTATGCAAAGATTTATGCATATGGAGACAAGTTATGCAAAAGAATTATGCATATGGAGACAATGATAAAAAAGGTTCCAACAAGTGAAAGCAAAAACCTAAATGCGTAGAAATGCAAAATGTGTTCCAAATAGAGCAAATAATTACAATGAATGCACAAAGTTTAATTAATTTTAGTTAGTGCGTTGAATGCTGAACTTGTGCAGCAGCCTTTATGATGCACCGTACACAAAAAAATGCTTATTTCTGTTTTTTTTTTAAAAATACAAATCAAACCAATGCCTCAAAAAAGCTTTATTTCATACCTAAGAGACAAAGGTGGGGCTCATACAATTCATGACCATTAATCAATTTTTTAGAAAAAAAAATTTTGGGAACACAGACCTAAGCATAAAAACGAGAGGAGAAACCAAATGACTCCCCTTTAGCAATTTAAAACCCAGTTTTAATGATGTCAAACTTAAATTCATTCACACTCGTTTCCATTTGATATTGCAGCTCTGTCATAAATGATTGCACACTTACAAATCAAAGGGAAGTTATTAAATTGGGAACAAAGAGCTCCACGTGCCTCTTGTTCTTTCACCGTCCTCCGCTTTTGTGCTTCAACGGTGGGTGGGTGGTCCACTCGGCGGAGCCAACGGCGGTGGATGGGCGGTCGACGGTGGCGCGTCCGGACGACGCAACGAGCTCCAGAAAGGGGGTCAATTTTCTTGTCTCGCCTTCGCACGAAACCGTTCGCCAATCACTTTTAATATCCTATCTCCTAACATATTAAGGGCAAGGGCGTGTGGTCTTTTGTCACCAATTTGTAAAACCCGAAAAGTCCATATCACCTAAGAGTCTTTTTACAAATTCGGAGGACTTCTGGGGGTTTTACAAATTCATCTGGTATTTAAATGGAATTTTCCCTATTTATTAGGTACTCCGTTTTTTTTTTTTTTTTTTATTTTGCTCAGAAAGAATACTTGTATTACTTTAAAAAAAAAAAAGGTTAAAGAGCGATTTAACCAACAAACTATTGGTTCAGGAGCGTCCAACACAATTAATTATTAAATTGATCTTAAATATCAACAAACTATTACAAATGTAAAATGAATACAAAACTGTTAAATTAAGCTAACGTCCGTCCATTTGGTATTCAACTCTGCCCACCAGTCCTCATTTGGGTACTTCTTGATCTTTTTGTTGCCAACCCTGTTCAGATTCCCCAAGAAGACATGAAATCAACCAAAACACTACACCGGTCTGCATTGATGGCACCAGCGCCACCTCCAGTCAAGTCTAGGGTTAGGGAGTGTTAATGAATTCTGATCAGATCGAAAAACATATAAATTTAAAAAGACAAAAGGGAACGTAGTCTTTGTTATTGAGGATCCAAAACCGCACATTAACACTACCTATATATATATAGCTTCCCCTTTATGCCAATTTCAAACCACTTACCATACTCTGTCTCTCTCTCTAGGCTCCATTTATGAGCTTAGCCATGGTTGCTGCTGAAGTAATGTCTGAGTCAAACCTTCAAGGAGTCTCTCTCATGGCAAGAGACCAGATTTTCTCTTCATCCAAAAGGTATATTCCTTTCATCTCTTGTCTCTGTTCATACATGCTCTGTTTTCCCTTGTTTCATGCATCGCGAAACAGAGCAACTGAAATCCACTGAATAAATCCTCTGTGTTTTTTTATTACAAATTGGAACGTAGTCTTTGCGGTGGAGGAAATCTTCAAGGTGAACCAAAGACTTGACTGGAGTTGGTGTCGGTGCCGTCAATGCAGACCGATGTGTGTTTGGTTGATTTCATGTCTTCTTGGGGAATCTGAACAGAGTTGGCAACAAAAAGATCAAGAAGTACCCAAATGAGGACTGGTGGGCAGAGTTGAATACCAAATGGACAGACATCAACTTAATTTAACAATTTTGTGTTCATTTTACATTTGTAATAGTTTGTTGGTATTTAAGGTCCAGTTAATAGTTAATTGTGCTGGGTGCTCCTGAGCCAATAGTTTTTTAGCCAAATCACTCCTTAACCCTACTAAAAAAACCAAAGTTCAGTCACAGAGACAGAAACAACAAATAACTGATACAGACAGAAGCCAACAAGGCAAAAAAACCAGCAACTAAACCAGTAAAAAAGACCCAGCAAAATACAATACTAGGACACAAGACAAAATTAACTAAATAACAGCGACCCCTATTCCAGCATCAGAAGAGAAATTGACATCCACAGCACTATAAGGACCCGTTTGGTACAAAGATTGGTGGGGAGGGAAAGGAACTTAGAGGAGGGAAAGGAAGGGAAAGGAAGATTTGAAAGATGAGGGAAAATGACTTGAGTTGTTTGGTAGGAAGAAAATGAAGATGTGGTAATTGGTAAAGAATTAGGAAATGTCTATTTTACCCTCAAAAGAAATTAATTCAAAATAAAAAAGAAAAATATTTTTTTTTGCTAAAATATATTCTTGTTAAGTTCGAACTCATGAAAAAAAAAAATTTCTCCAAATTCGAACTTTTCCCGCCAAGTTCGAACTTCCAGCCAAATTTGAATTTCATGGGTAAATCTGTCCAAAAAAACACTTTCCTAGGAAGATTGTAGCTTTCCCTCCATATTCTGATGGAAAGCATCTTCCCTCAAATAAGGGAAGATAAGTACTCACTGGAAGATGCTGATTGGGTCTTTTGTCTATCAAACACCCAAAATCCATGGGAAGATTGAGATCTTCCCTTTCCTTCTCTAATCTTCTTTCTACCAAACGGGTCCTAAGTCACTAGGGCATCCAGGCTTAGAATAGATAGTAAAGAAGGTGTTGGTTAAAAAACCTACCCAACTGGGCACACCCCCTTATAAGATTTGCAAGAAGATCCGCAGCTCTGTTACCCCAACAGGGGATAAAAGATAAGAAAACCCAACCTTGTCGGCCAAGAGACAAATAATATAATGAAGAATAATTCCACTCCTCCACTTGCCTAAAACAGTAGATCTGGCTTAATATAGGATACTAGCATAAGGCAATCTAATTCAAAAACAACCTGATCATGTCCCAAGTCTACCGCTAACATTATGGCCTTCTTAAGAGCAAGAGCCTCCGTCATAAAGGTAGAAATTGATTTGATTTTATCCATAAAGCCCAATTTGAAGGATCCCAAGTTGTCACGACAAATCACACCAATTGCAACAAAATCCTTTCCGGAAACAAAGGCATCATCAGAATTAAACTTCAGCTGTCTAGGATCAGGTGGTATCCAACGAACACTCTCAGCATTAGGATTGTCCGAATTACTAGTCACAGATTGCCTAATGTCACAATGGCACCAAAAATCTGTGTTGCTTCTCTTAGCAGATTCAATCACATCGTAGTGATTAGGCTCTACATGGTTAAACACTTTCTTATTTCTCTGCTTCCAGATTAGCCAAAGCAGCCAACAGATTAATGATAAATCCTTATCAGTCAAGGATTTCAGATTAGTGATCATCATCCACCATGCATTAAAATTACTAACATTAGACTAGTCTATTCTAGCCCCCAAGCTACACCCAAACCACACACAGCGGGTCCAATGACAGTAAAATAGGAGATGTTCAATGCTTTCCTCTGCTACCTCACATATAGGACATAGGTTACCTTGTGAGCTCTTCTTTTTGAACAAAGCAGCATTGGTAGCAATTGAATTATTGAGAAGGCGCCATAGGAATTGTTTCACACGTGGGATGGTCTTGATGCTCCAAATAGATTTCCAACAAGAGGAGGGAACCATAATCGGCGAACTAGCTCTTAAGATGGTCGTCGAGGTCTTGTTTTTCCCAATATGATAATCGGCCTTAACATTATACACACCATTAGTAGAGCTGGTCCAAACCAGCCTATCCCCCAAGCCATTGTTGGGAATAGGGATTACTAGAATAGCAATTTTAACCTCAGAAGATACCAGATTAGCAATGGGAGAAAGCTCCCAAGCACTATCCATAATAAGGTCACTCACCCTCCCTTTTTTAACAATAAAGCTCTCATTGTTTAAGGGATTTGCAAGTGAAGGTACTCCCGAAAGTCCATGTATCGCCCCCAAATCCAAATATCTTGCCCATTACCTACATCCTACCAAAGGTCTTGTCTTATAAATTCTCGGCCGTTAAGTAAACTAGACCAGCAGCAAGAGGCTTTGTAGCCTTTATCCACATCCATAAATTCTGAGTTAGGGAAGTACACACTCTTCATTACTTTGACCCATAAATCATGAGGGCGATTCATGAGTCTCCACGCAGTTTTAGCAAGCAAAGCATCATTCATTATTGCTAAATCACGGAAACCCATGCCACATTGACTTTTGCCACTAATGCAAAAAAGAGCTTTAGACCTCCTCATTTAGACCGGATTATAGAGAATCAGGTCTTAAAAGTATGACCAGTGGCAATTTCGTAAATATAAAGAACTTTTTAGACCGGATTATAAAGGATCCGGTCTTAAAAATATGACCGGTGGCACTTTCGTAAATATATAGAACACTTTTAAGACCGGATTATAAAAGATCCGGTCTTAAAAATATGACCGGTGGCAATTTCGTAAATATATAGAATACTTTTAAGACCGGATTATAAAAGATCCTGTCTTAAAAGTATGACCTATGGCAATTTCGTAAATATTTTGAGAAGACGCCGATCGAGATAAGTCCGAGAATGCGATGATTTATTCCTTCGCTTAATTGGAATTATATACGAGATGCTAATAAGTAAATAATCTTCTAACCTAGACAGCTTCTTATAATCTAGGGATTACAATCAGAAATATAATTACGAAATTCAAAAAACCATAATCTGCTAACTTAATTCCTAAAATCTCTCTAACAACTTAATTAAGATAATTGCATAATATAATCGTATATGCTAACTAATTAAATCTGAACTTCCAACAAATATATAGAACACTTTTAAAACCGGATTATAAAAGATTTGGTTTAAAAGTATGACCGTGACAATTTCGTAAATATTAGAACACTTTTAAGACCATATTATAAAATATCTGGTCTTAAAAGTATCATTAGTGGAAAAAAAGGGCTTTAAGACCGCCTCATTTAGACCGAAGTATTGAAGCTCCAGTCTTAAAAGTATGACCGGTGGCAATTTCGTAAATATGAAGAATTTTTTTAAGAGGATTATAGAAGAATAGGATGAAAAGTATGACCGATGGCGCGTTTAAAGTAAATATAAAATTTTGTAAAGACCGGATATTTAAGAAATCTAGTCTAAAATTATACTTCTAAGATCGGATTTTTCAGAAGTCTGGTCTAAAAAATCCTTTCAAGACCGATGTTTAAGTTCGGTCTAATAAAAAAAACCCCTTCTCCAGAACTCAGCCCTTCCTATCCGCATGTTTCACTCTCTATCACACATACAGAGACGACCGTGTAGAGAGACTTAGTCGACTCCATTCCTCCGGGTGTCGACTCCATTCTTCCGAGCATCGACTCTGTTTTTCCAAGCGTCGACTCCGTCACCGGTAAAGAAGTAGTGATTTCTGAAGAGGACGAAATGTCCGCCAAGATTTTCCTTCGCAAAATCACGAATCCAGATCTAGAATTACCTATTCTCATTTACTTGTTTTGGGGAATGGTTCCGATATTGTCTCGTTCTGAAGAAGAGATCTGGCTCAATCTTCACACCGATTTAGGGAATGGTTCCTCTGATTTAGGTATTTTTAGGTATTTTCTTTCTTCTGATTTCTTTAGGTATTTTCTTTCTTCCAAAGAAGTAGTGATTTCCTCTGATCTGGCTCAATCTTTTGTTTAGATTTGTGTTATATTGGTTGAGACTTTTTTCCCCTTTTTGTGATTTTCTCTGATCTGGCTCAATCATTTGTTTAGATTTGCTGATTTTGGATCCTTTTTTGCCTTCTCGCGATTGACTCTGCGAAATTAGGAATTTTGGGTGCTCGGTTTCAACAAATCACAGAATTAGGTTTTCGAGCATGAGTCTCCCATTCGCTTAAGGTGTTATTTTTGTATCAACTTTTTTCTTTCCTGGATTGTGCTTGTTGCTGGTTAATTGGTGAGGGAATTCAATTTTTCATTGTATCGGAGTGAGCGCGAGCCCTTCTTCTTCATCTTCAAGCAGCTGGTGGCCTCCAGCAGAGGTGGTTTCAAGACAAAAGTGCTATCGGGATGGGATTTTTTTTTTTTTTTTTTTTTTTTTGTTTTTGCCAACTTTTTAAGACCGAACGTTTAAAAATCCGTCTTAAAAATCTTATTTTAAGACCGGTTGCGATATGATTTTAATACCGCCTGTATCAAGACCGGTTCCAGATCTAGTCTTAGAGGGTGCTTTTTGTCCGGTCTTAAAAGCGTTTTTTCCACTAGTGTGCCCATAGTAAGATAATCACATGCCTTCAAGTGTGTACGACCTCCAAATGCATTACCATCCCACCAGTAGTTGGCCACAAGCCTATGAATTTCCTTACACGTTTTGAGGGGAAATTTGAAATAGTTCATAGGATATATAGGAATGGCATGGATGACAACATTGATTACACTTCTCTCCCTGCCGAAGATAAAAACTTGTGACTCCAACTCTAAAATTTATTAGAGACTCGCTCTCTAATATAGGCTAGTGCTTGATGTTTGGTATTTTCCAAAATACTTGGGATACCGAGGTACTTGTCGAGGTCCTCCTCTATAGGGATATGCAGCATGTTTCCCACAGCCAAATGAAGATCATTTGGAGTATTGGCGAGAAAAACAGGCTGGATTTCTCAAGATTTAAAACTTGCCCAGATGCAGTACAATATTGCTACAAAATTCTCGCTAACTAAATACAATTATCACGGTTAGCATTCATATAAACCAAGGAGTCATCTACAAAAAAAAAAAAAAATGAGTGAGTATCAGACAGTTAAGACTCAATTTAATGCTCTTGAGTAACCCAGCCTCCTGGCTTTTAGAGATCATAAGCAATAGGACCTCCGCAACTAGGATAAAAAAAATATGGCGACAAAGGATCCCCCTGCCGAAGGCCCCTACTAGGATAAAAAGAATTCACAGATTTGCTAGATAAACATACATTCAACTTTACGGAGCGGACACACTTCATCACTAGGGAAACCAATCTAGTGTCAAAACCAAAGCGGTACAACACTTGTTCTAAAAAATCTCATTCCACCCTATCATAGGCCTTACTCATATCCATTTTGAGAACAAACTCATATTTATCACTAGATTTTTTCCTCCTCAAGTAATGATATACCTCATGAGCTATTATGATATTATCCTGAATACAATGCCCCGGAACAAAGGCCCTTGGTTAGATGAAATACAAGTATCCAGTAAGGGTCTCATTCTACAAGCCATGATTTTTGAAATAATCTTATATGAGAAGTTACACAGGCCTATAGGACGAAATTGAGAAACATGATCAGGTTTTGAAACTTTAGGGATTAGGACTAGATTAGTCTCGTTAATAGGAGCTAATATATAATTCCCCGAAAAAATCCATCACTATATTACAAATAGACTCACTAATCTCTGGCCAAGAGTTATGATAAAACATACTTGAAAAGCCATCTGGGCCCGAAGCCTTCAAACTATCAAGACTGAAAGCAACCTTCTTAATCTCCTCACAAGTGACCGGCTTCAACAAGTTCTAGTTCATCTCCTCAGAAATTTTTCTATCAATAAAAGGGAGGGCATGTTCCATTGGATTTGACCTAGAAGATACAAATAGAGATTGGAAGTAATGAGCAATATTGTCGTTCACTTTAGTTTTCTTAAACAGCCACATGCCTTCATAGTTTCTGATGCTAAGGATGTCATTTCTTTGGATAGTCGATAGGTGAAAAAATATGGAGTTTTTATCACCCGCTGTGAGCCAATTAACTCGGGATCTCTACCACCAGAATTTCTCTTCAAGCTCAAGAAGCCAATTAATTGTCAACTTCACCTCCCTAATAGCTTTTAATTTCGCCTCTGACATTTCCCCAAATGAGAGCGTAGATAGCTGCTTCTTAAATATTCCCAACCTTTTAGCGTTGTTTGGAAGTTCTTCCCTGCTCCATTTTTCCAGTGCCTCCTTACAGCTGTGTAGATTACACTTGAAGGACTCAATTGCAGACAAGTCAGCCACTTCAGACCGGTCCTAACTATTAGGTACTCCTTTCATCTATACCAATTAGAAATTATATTTAGTCCTAAAAGACACTTACTTATTTCTAAAGTATATTAATTATTTTTTTATGTATGCTCATAATTAATAAGGGTAGTGGGTGATAATAGTAATTAATATAATATTAGAGTTTAGTGCAATTAGTAGGCGTAATATTGAAAGTTACTTAAATTGTATAATAACTTTATTGATTTTAACTGTTTCTATTTGTTTATGAGAATTGTTAGTTGATGCCTTATAATAAGAACTAGAAGGAGTAATACGTCGTCCAATCACAAATGTAGGACTTACTCCCTTATCCTTATTATAAGGCACCAACTAATAAGTGTATTTGGTTCTTTTTATAAAGCAATTGCTTGTTTCCAAAGATCATTAAATATTTTTTTATGTATGCCCATAATTAATAAGGGTAGTGAGTGAGAATAATAACTAATATCACCTTGGTCCTATTTATAAATCCATTTTAACTAAATCACACATGCCAAAGAGATGTAATTAACTTAATAATTATGAGGTAATTTTTAACTTTGCCCTCATTTATGAATGAATATTTTTCAAATTTTTATTTTCATTGGTACAATTAATATAGACAAAATTGTCACAATTTCATTTACTACCATGAAACTGGACTTATAAATAGGACCAAATTTTTTGGTAAAAAATGACTTATAAATAAGACCAGAGTGATATGACATTAGAATTTTGTGTAATTAGTAGGGGTATATTGAAAATTACTTAAATTTTAAGAGAAATTTAATGACATTAACTGTTTTTATTGGTTTGTGAGAATTGCTAGTTGGTGCCTTATAATAAAGACCAAATTAGTATTTATCTAGTTTAATTAGATTTAAAAATTAGTTAAGGTAATTTCTTAAAAATGTTATTATCCGATTTTCGGTTCGGAGCTCCTGGCTGCCCCTCCAATACAAGTATCTTTTCGAGGATTTGAACTTAATACCCAAAGGGATCAAACGGAGCCTTACACCGCTAAACCAACTCTATGCTGGTTTAGTTAAATTAACTAATATGAAGTATTTTTTTTTCTAAAATACCCCAATCATACTTTTTATTTTTAAAAATATCTTTCATACTTGATTATTCTTGGGTGCTATCAATAAGGTTAAATTAAAAAATGTGGAAAAATATAAGTAATGTATGTCTTATATCTATGATAAAAAATAACTTCTCAATTAGATCGTATATTAAAGATAAGGAGGAGTCACATAAGTAGGTAGAATGATCACATTCTTTTTCCTCATGAAAAATTTGTTGAGTGAGTTTATATGATTTTGTCCAAAAAAAAAGTTTATATGATACCTTATGACATGTTAATAGATATGTTGGAATATTTTAAAATAAAGAGATGTGTATGTTGGAAAATCGTATCTTTATAACTTATATAATTTGCATGAAGGGTTGTAAAAGGAGTTATGACACTAAAGGTTAGGGGTAAGCATGGGCAGGGCGAGACTCCTACCCGATGCCCAAATTAAAGAATGAACGGTGCATTTTACGACCGATGCCCAAATTTCCTACCCGATAAAAGCTCTAATCATTTTTGGGCTGGGCAGGGCGTGTAACATCCTTCATTTTAAAGGACAATTATTAGTTATTAACTTAATTAAACCATTTATCAAATATCTAAAATATACTAGAGTATGCCAAGTGGGCCTTAAAGTGGCAATATACAATAATTCAACATGTACCAAAAGGTTGGAAGCACTACCGTTAGCAAAAGTAGCTTAGGCTTCCGAAGCCTTCTCTGATTGACCCACACGAGACTATCACCTGAAAAATGTTTGTAACCATCAATCCAGCTCATTACAAATGCTAATACGTGCTCGTGAGGTGCCAAGTGGAACTTTTTAAATAACGAGTACTAAATATCAAATTTACAAAATTATCAGATCACAGCTACTGTACCACAATTTTTAAATCAAATATTATATTACGAATCACATATATAACATGTCAGGCAATAGGTCGATACCACGACAATCCTTATCACCCCCCACCCTTATAACCGCCGACAACCCATGGGTCGTAATATAATAGGTTTAGTCTTTGTGACAAGACTGCACCAAGCTCTCCGATGATGAGGTTTAATCCGGCCAAAAACTACATAACTCATATCGAACCATGGGTTCCCTTTCCTTCGAATATGGAAAGGTGTCACGGTCCCAAGGGCCGACCCTAATCCCGCCAAAGGATTAGGATGATACCAAGGGCAATATCCACCATCTATCTTGTGCGCTCGATGGCGGCAATACCACGTGGTATTTAATACAATAACTCCCATCATCACTCCACAACCATCACTTTGCTCCACATCATCATATTCTTGGCATGAATATATGGAATTCCAAATAAAATTTATGACTAATACACATTAAGATAACAATATTATTTCACCTCAAGAACCATAAAAAGTACATTTTCCATATAACATCATTAATCATTCCAAAATAAATCCCACTTTGGGCAACTTTGCAAAAAAAAAAAACATAGTTCTCATTTATTAAAAATACTCACAAACATCATACAAGCAAGTACAATGATGAGTGGAAAGTGGTTACCCAAGTTAACGACACGACACTAAGCGTAAGAGAAATCAATCACTTTTAAAAATAATATATAATTCTACGTTAATAGAATTAACAAAAATAACCAATAATACTATAATTAAATAATTAATTAAACTATCATCTCACTTTAGTTTTCCTATAAAAAAAAATGACAATTTATCTATTCCTCAATTTTTAACCTAACGCTAACTTACCCAATCTATTAAACACTCTCCATATAATTAAAATCATATCAATATCTAATTTAAAATCTCAAATACTAGTTCATAATTTCATATAATTTCAAGATTTAGCAAAACTAACCGATTAAACCTTAAATAATACCTCTCGGTAATCCAACTAAATGCTTAAATTTTCATTTAATCGGTAAAAGTATCCTATACGACATATATCCTAATTTCTCTTAGATAGAAAATAATTTTAAATTCCTCCATCAACAAACTAACAAATCCAAACCAATTAAAGTTATTTATTAATCATGTTCTTTATATATACGGTCTTCTATCATCAAAACTCAAAACTTTCCTAATATTCAAATCCCAAAATTTTCAATAATTAATACTATTTTACCCTCATTAGAAAGAGAAAAATACGTAGAATATTTTCATGAAGAGAGTTTGTTGAAAATAAATTAATTTAACTACCTAAATGATCTTATAAAATAAATAACGTACCTTAAAATATCTCCAAACTCTTCTTTTTCTTCTTCACCTTCCTCTCTCGCTGTCCCTCTTTCTTTCTTTTTTACTCCCTCTCTGCTCCTCATTTCTCAACACACGCACACACTCACATAACCCACACACTCTCACATAGCACCCATATATATAGATTAATTAGATGGCGGTGGATTACTCAGATACAAAAAGAGAGGCGGTGGATCTGGATACTTGTTGTCTAAGTATGTATATTAGGTGTCCCCTAAATGCATAAATGTTGCCACGTTTTGCAGCCTTTTTTTTTTTTTTTTTTTTATAAATATTATTAATCATTACCATACTTATTATTATTTTTATTTACTTACTTTTTTTTTTCCTTTTTCTATTCTGTACGTTTTTGTGCCCCTTTTTTTTCCAACTAATTATTATTATTTCTACACTTTTTTTTTCTAATTTCTTTTACTATCATAAATAATATTTTATATACAAACCTTTATTTTGATTATTACACAATAAATTCATGTATCATTATTAATTAATTTTATTATTTATAATTAAATCCTAATATAAAAATTATGTTGTTACTGGGTATGGGGCTTCCCCGCCTAAGTAATGACATCCCGCTCTACTCCATGAAGATTGTAGTTCATACTTTACACAATTTCAAAGCTTTAGAGATATCTAAAGTATAATATAATATATTTAGACATAATAATATAATATATTTTAAATAAAATAGTATAAATATATTTAATTTTGCGGGCGGGGCGGGACCCCCTGCCTGATGCCTTGTCCTGCCTAGTTATTAGCCTAGCCCAAAACTGCCCAAATGCTTTTCGGGCCACCTTTTTAGGAGTTGGCTGGGCAATTTTTTACTGGGCTTGGGCGGGTGAACAGGGCATCTGGGCACCATGCTCACCCTACTAAAGGTTACTAAGGTCACGTCTCTTTAGTTTCTAAAGACACATATAGAAAGTTGTGGTAAGTGATAACTACTACTTAATGAAAGACTGTGTTGGTTTTTAAGAAAACCTTAAATATTATAAAGGTGTAACTCTTCATGAAAAAATTATTTTAAATAATGATTGGTTATTTAAGTTATATTGGTTCATGAATATAATATATGGATATGACTTTTAATTGAAGATGTGTTGTTTCAAAAGATACCATTTCAAGATATCACTTCATAATCCATAAATATCCTATATCATCACTTCATTTGTGACACACAATACAACATCAAACATCAGAAGTCACACAACAATAAGATATCAAACTCGTTGTCTTTGTCCTTAAGTGCACATAAAGATAAAGTCAAATTATTACTTTTTAAAAGACATTGTTGTCAACTTGGCTTGAATATTGGAAGTGCAATCTATACTCAAGATTGTATCTTACAAAAAATTTACCCATCAATCCAAATCACCCTATAAGATAGGTATAATGGGGGCGAATTAAGCCTAAATAAAAGTATTGCTCACATCTTGAAGACATTGTGCTTTACTCTTTTTTTTTCACATTTTCTTCTTATATTCCTCAAAGATCCGGCCCCTCCAACAATACATGCTCTTCTATGAGAATGATTATATCTTATCTCGGTTACTATAATAATATGACAAAATTTATTTATTTTGATGACGAATCTTTTAATTAATTTCAATTTGTTGTGGTTGTTGAACTTGCACGTAGTATCTTGATGAAATTACTGAGATGGGTTTTTATGGCAAATCTTTTCTTTTTTATATTCAAAATCAAAGATAGCTTACAATGATTTAACTACAAAATTATCTAAGTATATGTCAATAAATGTTGGTGTACTTCGTAAGGAAGTTAGCTCATAGTTATAAAGTTATAAGTTGAGTTTAAATATAACAAATATAAGGACCTTATTGATGAGCGATCTATACTAAGAGACATGTTGTACCGACAATTAGGAGTGGGAATAGGCCAAACCCCTATCAGGCAGCTTATAGCCTGACCTGTTTAAGTGTTTAGGGCCTAGTCTGGCCTAGCCTGTTTGTTAAAAAAGTTAGACGAAGGCCAATTTAAAGGCCTATATGTGTAAATAGGCTATGCCTATTTTGTTAAGGCTGCCTACTTTTTTACACATTAAATAAATATATTCATATTTATATCCTATAATAACACAATATTTATATTTCATTCTTATATTTATATAGATTTTGATAGGCTTAAAGTGTATAAAGCCTACTTATAGCTTTCAAGGCCTATGATATAAAGTTTTTTTAAAGTCCTACTTACAAAAGACTTCAGACTTGATCAAGCTTTATAAAGGTTCAGGCCTAAGCCTAAAAAAGGCCTCCATTCAGACTTAGGTCTTTTAACCCCACTTATTTAGCTAAAGTCCTGATGTAGCCTATTTCCACCCGTACTGACAATATGTACTGAGAAGTTATCTAGTATACCTAGAGTGATCTATAGTAAGAGGCATGTCATTCTGGCAACATATATCAGGAAGTTATCAAGTCTACCTGAAGCTTTAATATTAAGTTATAATAAAAGGAGTAGCAATAATAAATGGGGATATCATCATTCTGGCAAGTGAGAATTTCATTTTTTTTTTAAATTTTCATTATTATTATTATTTTGAAAAAGACGAAGTTAAAATCATTGTGGTCTACCACACCCTCACCCTGAAGCTTTAATATTAAGTTATAATAAAGTGAACATTTGGGGTAAATGATCCTTCAGCATGATTTTCGGAAGGAATTCAAAGCATGGTAGGAAAAGTGGGTAAGAAGAGTAGGGTCATTCAGCATGGTGTTAAGAAAGTAGGAATATTGTATCAAAAAAGAGTCATTCAGAATGGTATTAAATATCAGGCGGACCTGGCAAAACATTTTCGAGCTCCGTATACGAGCACAGCCTACATGTGCCTCTTAGCAAGCTTCCAGTGTGTGGTCATTGCTCTGTGTTTTGAAAGTGAAGGAGTAGTTGAGAGAGAGAGAGAGCGTGGAATCAGTGTGTGTGTGTGTACTGTTTTGGAACCAACAAACGAGGAAGCCGAGACGAGAGACGTGGGATCGAGATTGAGAGCGAAGGAAGACCGAAGGGGAATCGGAGAGGAAGTGATCATTATACATGCACATCACTAACATCAATCCCCAAACATCTTCACTTTCGCCACGTGGACCTCATGATCGCGTGCCACCCAACTCTTTCTCCTCCTTTTATCTTTATATCATATGCCGTGCAGTGCACCACCGTGAGAGATGATCGCCATTATTGCCGTCATTTTCAACATCCAACCCCCATGAGCACGTCCCAGTCTTCTTCAACTTCCCTCCTCATATCCATCACACTTTTACATTTTCAAGTGTTAAAAATATCATCTCAATGTTAACTAAACAACCACCTAAATTTCAACGAAAACACACTATAATTTGTTTTCTCTATTTATCTCATCATCAAGTTTCATCATTCTCATACATGTAATTAACCATAAAACCCGGGAAATTGAGAGAAAATAATGGAAACAAAGAAAAACGATTATACAATCATGAAAATTGTGGAAAGTCGACAAGCTCGATTTCTTGGCTTGCATGTGCTCTTTCTTTGGTGTTCTGTTCATCTCAGTGCCTCTAGGCCTTGGCATTGCGGTGAGTTCTCAATACTAAAAGCATATTAATCGGAGGAAAATATTGCAGATTCTTTCCAAAGAAACTGAACTTCGAATTTTTCTTACTGACTTGGGCCAAAACTTCAGGTTTCAATTTCAGTGTTCAAGATTCTGCTTCATATGTCTCGGCCAAACACTCTAGTGTTGCATTCTGTTAAGTTTATCTTTTTTATTCATATGTTTCTAGCATATTGCAGCCTCCTTTATTGAACACCTATGCAACAGCTCTCAAGTTTCGGACACCTCACACACATACTCACTCCCTCTTTTCCTCACAGTTAGACAGCACATAGTGACTCACCGAGAAATAGACAGCACCCACCCTCCACCTCACACACATACTCACTCCCTCTTTTCTTCCATGATTGGCTATCTGGTATATTTTTAAAGGCTCAACAAATTTTGCAGGATTGAGTTACAAGCAACTTTTTTAGAAGTTTAACCTGGTTAAATATATGTTCGGAGTATTTCTTATCATTTGAACTGGTGTCGATTGTCAGAACTTTTTCATCCCTTTCCTATTCTAGCAAGCAAAGACTTAGCATTTATTTAGCAACCTCCTGAGACACACACACACACTATATACTATCCAGTAAGCAAAACTTGTGTTGGAAAGGCTTGGGTTTACTCTAACTCTTGATGCTTCTCTCATGTTTCTAGTCACCACCTCCTATCAGTCTCACTCTGTTTTTTGGCTTTAAAACAGGGCTTGCCCAGCTGAAACTTTCACTCTCTCCTTCGTTGATTTCCTCTCTTACACTCTCAACTCAGCTCTGTTTTTCTTTTAAGGTATCGTGAACGAATGAAGGTTAAGGAATAGTGAATATATAAGGGATTGAAGGTCGTCTGAGGAGAAAGAAGAGTGGACCGAAGAGGAAGGACCAACGTATATGCGCGTTGTGAGGCTCCGATGCATGGGGGTCATGCGAAGAAGAAGAAGATTTGCGAAAAAGTTTCGTTTCTTTAAAATGCTCGAGATTTAAAAATTAAAAGAGAGAGAGAGAGAGAGAGAGATGAAACGGTGTAGTGTTGCTGTAGATATGCTTTTCTACAGTAACTGCAGAAATGTTAATCTCATAATAAATTAATAATATCGTTCATAAACCATATTAATAATATAGAAAAATAACAGAGGAAGCTGGTAGGCTTGCATCGTGTTACACAACAATCCTACATACCTATATAAGTAATAGATGGATGATAGGTTGATACTAATATCATGATAAATTATGTCAAAATTAGAGTCCCACGCGTTATGAGTAGTACTCCTTTTAATCTTTATTATAAGACACAAACTAATAATTCTTATAAACAAAAAAAAAAAAAGTTAAAGTCAATAAAGTTATCCTACAAGTAACTTCTAATATTATCTCTACTGATTGCACTAAATTCTAATATTATACTACTTCTGATCCTAATTATAGGAACACTTTTGTAGTGCAATTTATCCTACAAAAGTGTTCCTATAATTAAAATTGGAGGGAGTGTTAATTATTACTTTCACCCACTACCCTTATTAATTATAGGCATACATGTTTCTTGGGAATAAGCAAGTGCCTTATAAAAAAAATCAAATACAATTACTAATTGGTGTTTTATAATAAAGACAATTATTTATTTGTGAGTATAATGCAAAGTTTGTACTACTTGAGTACAAACTTTGATAAATGAATTTATTGTTGATAGCTCATAAATGAAAACTTGATACAAGAAGTAAGCCAAAAAAAAGGATGTAAACTACATTACAAAATATGTTTTATATTTAAAATACGAGGTAATATCATACACAAGCCGAATTATTATTTCTTTTGTCGGTCATCTAAAAAGAGATGTGAGCCAATGAACATGATACTAACGCATGTAATGTTGTCAATTCTTCCATTAATTAATAAGATGCATGTGGAAGAAAACAACATATGAAGGAAAGCTGAAAACCATGGGATACTGTACAAATTTCCTTGATTTTAGGTACACACACCTACATAAAGCAAACAAGACTCCTTACCAAACTCTTGCTTATAGTTTTTTTTTTTTTTTATATGCATCTAGTATTTTCCTCCACTTCTTTTTAATTTGGAGGATTTATCGAAGTCAGATTAATCTGATTTGTCCTGGGTCAGTCTTCCTATTAGAAGGAAAGAGCTACTAATGCCATCTACTCTATTCACATCCTCAAATTGAAGATCTATTTAAAGGATAGCGTGTATTTTGTTACTTGATCTTGTGCATGTTGGTAAACTCTTGCTTATAGTTAACCATACTACTAATATACTCATTTCTCCAAACCAATTATTATTATTATTATTATTATAAAAGGAAGACAATTCCATCATACTCTAACTAAATAACAAATTTTTAATTTTTTTAATAAAAATGTTACACTTTAAAGACCCAAGTATGCATTAAAAAGTTGACACCTTCAACCTGGTCGGCTGTTTCATACAATTAAAAATTGTTCAGAAGGAGCGATTAGACCAACCACCAAAAAAAAATATTTTTACTAAAAAGGTGACCTTTCCTTCACCTTCAAATCACTCATAAGGTGGAAGTGGAACTCCCCCATAACTTGAATGACAAAAAACTCCTCATGCTTCTTCGGACTGCGGTCACTGTCCTCCGAACCTTTTTGTAATTTCGTATTTATTTTTCCGTTCTCGTGAGATCATCACCTACGGTCGTATCCCGCCCCTAAGCAATTAAAACTGCAAATCGCGTAACGACCTTCCGAAATATTTGAAGCTTCAAAGATCGAATCTTCGCTTCAAGTGTTTCCTTTTTCTGAAACCCTCCGTGTTGATTCATAGTCTTCTTAGCTTTTCAGTGCTTCAGTTGAATTGAATTGCATTTTCTTAAAAATCAGAACGGTACTTGCATTGGATTTGATGGCAGTTGTAGCCCCCAAGAAATGGGGGATGTTTGGAATCTGGTGCTGTGTTCTGTCCATCGCAATTTGTGCGAGGGTTTGTGCTTCCGCCAGATCGGAGAAGGAAGTACGAGAAAGGTTCTACGGGAGCTTGGCGAACTCATCTTCATCGGATCCTGGCGATGGCAGCTTGGCTCAAATGTTCGATCGTGTCCTTGAGAAAGAATTTTCCGAGAATGACCAGCCTGAAGGTTTTTACTTTCTCTTCCAACTTTGCTATTTCATTTTTTTTTTTTTTTCAAATGATCCTTTGTGAGTTGGGCCTGGAGCCATTTTGGTCAATTGCCGTTTGTTTTTCTATCGTCTGCTTGTTTTAACTTTATGATCAAATTATATAATTAACAATTGTATGCACAAATCTTTGCTCTTAAGGGGTAATCATAGTGCCAGGGTTAAACTTCCAAATGTAGGGTGTGGTTTGTTTGGTCCTGTTGAATGAAATTCAGTTGGCATCGAGAGGACAACTTGTCTTTCTCTAAAGTACTCAACCAATGAGCTAGTGGAAGTAATAATGCATCTCAACTGAGCACTTTGCCTTATTGGAAGAAGGTGTTCCCGCAGGCCGAGTTCTGTATGGCGCATATGAGTATCTCCTAAATAGCATGGTTTATGGAGTCACCACACTTGATCATAGCATCTAGATTTGCTCCATGTTCTTTAGAGGACTGACGTGGTTGGGATGTTAGTGAAAGCTGCTTTTTGGATTTTTTGTTACTCTCTTATTTTCCTCTTCTAAGCTAGGTGTCGCAGGATGTGTGGTTAAATGAACATCTCTCATGCCTAAATGTCATGAAAGCTTAAAGAGGTTGTGCTACTTGTTCTATGCTTGTACCAGTGGATATTTGTTAGGTGGTGAATTGTAGCATTACTTTATGTTTTGGGAATAAATGATTTGATAGCATTGTCCTATATATAGTATCTTTAATTTTCATGGTTCATTGTGCATCACATAAATCATGTAGCTTATAGGTTTGTTTTAAGCATTGTGAATGGATTTAATTATTCTCTTCCATCTTTACTAGGATCTGACAAGAATAGCTTCAACAATACTGTAGCTGATCAACAGGTACCACTATTTTTGTGTGCATAGTTTGCACAAATATTTTGTACTGTAAATTCTTTTGTAGAAGAAAAATGCATCTTATTATGCAGCAAAATAATCTTTTCATTGGCATATGCTGGCCAATTTAATATAAAAAGCCCCCACGAATCTATCACTGAAAGTTGGTTGTTTCGTATGGAATTTGTACTGTGTTTCTCAAATCTTAGCCCCTCATTCATTTTGTGACAGCTTATTGCCTTTCATATCTATAATGAACATGATATGTAAAGATAATAAAAGGTTAAGAGTTGGTTAGGGGTTGTTAGGAACTATATGTGTTAGGAAGTTAGTTAGTTAGTTTAGGATTAGCTTGGTCATTAAGTCACTCTAGTCTATAAATAAGGGCCTAATCCCTATTGTAGTCCAGATTATGATTGATGATGGAATAATAGTGTTTTCTGATTTCTCTTTGTCTCTTCTTCTATTTCTGTCTATAGTATCTCTGTCTTCTACCTCTATTCTTCAATTCAATACCAATAAACATAACAGTGGTATTAGAGCAGTCCTTGCCTCTTTCGTTGCTGATTCTGCTTTCTTTCTGAACCTCTCTGTTCCGTTTTAGGTTTTGGTATCTTTCTATTTTCTGGTTTTGTTTCTGTCGATTTCAAAACGGAAAAAAAAAAAAAAAAAAAAAAAAAAAAAAAAAAAAAAAAAAAAAAAAGCATGTCCCAGCTTGGCTTCTACATTCTTGTCTCAAATTCGTCTAAGAAACTTTGAAGAACGTCGCCAACAAACAAAGACGCGACTTCAGCTATGGAACCTTCGACAAGAGGGGTCTGTAGCAGATTTTAATTATGCACTCGATTCCCTCTCAACCAATCTAGATATGCCAGAAGATTACCTCATTGAGACATATGTTTCTGCGCTGAAACAATAGATTGCTAACTCGGTCAGATTGTTTAGTCCAGTAACCATGTATCAAGCCCGAGTATTTGGAATAACAGAGGATACATTCTTGTGATGTCGAGACGAGAGGGCAAGAAAAGCTTTAAAAGATCAAAAGACGAAGGTCTTAAATCCTCTATTCTTGAGGAAGAAACAAAGACTGATGATGCTGCTTGAATCACGACAGATGTGTCACTAGTTCAAGAGGACTGCCATGGTGATTTAACGGTCTGCAGTTCGCCTTACGACTTGAAGACTCTAAGCGTTCCGAAGTCAAGGGCGATGGAGTCTGGGACTGAAATGCAAACAGAGAAGGCAAGAACAGAATTGGAAGATCAAGAAAAAGGTGGGTTTTGTTCGACCAACACCCAAGAAGGCCCGGTCGACCACACAACATTGGACGGAGTTCATGAAGAAGAAATGAAGATGAATTGTAGTATGGGTGAGCTTTCCATGCACGGACTCGCAAGTGATTTTCGCAAACCAGAATCGTGGACGAATGCGAAAATCCCGTTTGGAGAGAATTAGTCTTTGAACTTCAACGTCAGTGGGCATTTTCAGGAGAAATCACACAAGGAACCTTCAGTTTTGGTGTCGTCGATGATTACTTCTTCTCTCTCGACATCGATTCGCATTTTGCCTTCAAGTTTGAGTTCTTCGCCGGCTGTCTTCTTTCCTTTCCCGCCGTCGAGTCCTCTTCATTCTTCTCCGGAAGTGATGGTTCGGGAGCCTTCATCACATGTCTCCGCTGTTCCATCGTCACTGTCCTTGCAAGTCGCGAGAGAGAGAGTTGCAATTCAGCGACGAAGATGAACGCAATAGTTGAGTGGCAAGATTTACTGTGTAGTCATGGCTCAAGGGAAACGATATGTGAAAGAGTTGTGTGGCAATTGGTGATCCGTGGTTCTTGATGTGGATTGCATGTGGATGAATATAGTAGAGTTTGCAAAATCAAATCTGGTTCCCACCATCTCTGATTGTCAGAGATATTTTCATGATCCACTGGATTTTCTAATATCGGATGAGTACATGGGCTTTAACTTTCAAGAAAATGGCGCGAGTTCATTGCAGCAGTGGATAAATGCAGCCATGTCTGTATACATGTATATTCATTGGTCTTTTCATGTTAAACTCTCTTATACGAGAACTCTTCTGCAACTATGGTTCAAGGGAAAATTGATTGTAATGCTCCATGGGAGGTTTTGCCCTCTGAGAGGGAAAGACAAGGAATGGCCTAAAGGGTGAAGTGTGCAGCAGAATTAAACACAATCTGAAGGAAAAAGCTTATACTTCCCAGATTCCAAGTCAAAGACCTTCACTAGCTAGCAGCAGTTTTCAGAAGTTTTCTGGCTCAGTTTTTGTAAATCCTTGAAATTGACTTTTGTTGTTCAGCATCCTTGAGGGCAAGGATGTTTTGGGGAGGGGGTATTTATATGTAAAGATAATAAAAGGTTAAGAGTTAGTTAGGGTTTGTTAGGAACTATATCTGTTAGAAAGTTAGTTAGTTAGTTTGTTTAGGATTAGCTTGGTCATTAAGTCACTCTAGTCTATAAATAAGGGCCTAATCCCTATTGTAGTCCAGATTATGATTGATGATGGAATAATAGTGTTTTGTGATTTCTCTGTCTCTTCTCCCATTTCTGTCTATAGTGTCTGTCTTCTACCTCTTTTCTTCAATTCAATACCAATAAACATAACAGAACATAACGTAATCTTCTATTGATAGTTGAGCTATGCTATTGTTTATGTAAATGTGAGTTATAGACATTTTGGTCATATATTGCAGGGTGTACTGGAGACTGTAGCTAAAATTACTCATGATAAAGGCAAGAGAAATGATACTCAGGAGGGAAAGTATGACATGTTACTAATAAATAAGTCACTTATAATGGATGATTAGATGTAGCTTTTTTAATTATCAGAAGGCCTTTAGTATTCATATTGAATTTTCCCCCCTATCAGTGGTACCAGATCATTTCAATTTCAAGACGTGTTCTCCTTGGAGAATGAAGATTCTGACGATGCAACAACCTTGATTGACAGAAAGGTGTTCTGACTCATGATATAAAGCCTTGGTTGGTTATGCATTATGCTTTTAAATTATTAGTTTTCATCCAACTCATTTATTTTTTTATCCTACTGCATGGCAGGACAATGTTTTTGTTATGTCAAACAAGAAATCCAAATATCCAATACTTCAGGTGGATTTAAGGTTGGCATTTATTATGACTTGTTTTCTTGTAATTTATTTTCAATAATAGAATATTATATAAAAAATCAGATATAACTCCTGCAAAAGGACAGATATAACCGAATGGTAAACATTGCTTGCTAGTGCCCCTTTATTTTTATAGTTCTTGGTTACAGTGCTGTTTTCCCTCTCCTTTCCACCCTGAGAATGATCTGTTATCGTGTTGCTTCAAATTCATGCAGGTTAATATCAGATTTGGTGGTTGCGATAGTTTCTGCAGCCATTGGTGGAATTCTCTTTTCCTGTTTGGGCCAACCGGTCTGTATTTTGTTACATTAGCTAGTTATTGTATCTGAAGCCTTTTGTTTATATATTTAGTTGATTGCTCATCCAACATTGACTAGTGGGATCTTTATGTGATTTATTTGATTGTTGAAGAAAATGTGATCTATATAAGATGGGAATGCGGAGGTTCAATCTTCTAATATTTTACCCATATTGTAGGTCATTGTGGGCTATCTACTTGCCGGCTCCCTTATTGGACCTGGGGGATTGAATTTTATTAGTGAAATGGTACAGGTATGTCATCAAAACATCGCTTGAGATCATCTTTAGCAGAGCTATGACTATTTCTTTGATATGCCTAGTCTGGTCTTTCCTATTTTCAAAATTTATGTTCATAATTTATGTTGGATATTCTGATTGCCATTTTTAGAGGATCGTTTTATCATTATCAATATCTTCTGAGTTTCTTGTGAAATTTGGACTTGTTTATTGCAACTGGTAATGATGATAATCTTAGTTATTGGATGATTCTTTATCCCAACCATAATCTATAATAAAACACTTGGACCTCAAAATAGACCCCAAGGCATCCACTTAAAGTGCAAATTCAGACCTTGACTATGGGCCATAAAGATCGCAAAACAAAAGTTTATGATAAACAAAATGAAACAGGAAGACTGAAGATAAGCTGATCTAATCAATTTCTTCTCCTAATAACACACTAATCAGACATACGATGCGATACCTGAGCCAAATGTGGGAAGCTGTCCCATCTAGTTTGGATCCTTTTCAGTGTTTGGAGATATAATATGGTGATATTTTATTAATGGCAACCATCAACTTTTCTATATTTGGATGTAATTCTTTCATAGAATATTTTGAAAGAAAGTGTAACACCAGGGTTTGTTGTACAGTGACTTTATATTCATGTCAACATACAATCATTTTGTGTTTGATGGCTGCTGACCACTTTCTTGTATGCAGGTTGAAACTGTTGCCCAATTTGGGGTTGTTTTTCTTCTGTTCGCTCTGGGGCTGGAGTTCTCTTTGTCGAAGGTTTGCTATTCTTGTCCTGCAAAAGCTTCTTTTGCATAAAGCTATTCTGAGATTTTTATCCATGCAGTTAAAAGCTGTGGGGCCTGTTGCTGTTTTTGGTGGACTGCTTCAAATTGTGACATTTATGTTCTTGTGCGGCATTCTTACCATGGTATGGGAGCGGTTACATTATAGAAGCTACTAGCTATGATTGTTTCTAAATGGAAACCGAACATATCTGTCCTCATGCTTTGCAGTTATTTGGAGCCAAATTGTCAGAAGGTGTATTTGTTGGTTCCTTTCTGTCTATGTCATCAACAGCAGTGGTAATAAAAATATACTGTCATACATTTTTCCTAAAACTACCAATGGTGTCTTTTTTTGTCATTAGGGCTTATTAGATTCTAAGCAAGATTTTTTCTTGTCTTCTATCTTTCATCAGGTATTGAAATTTTTGGTGGAGCGGAACATAAATAATTCTCTTCATGGTCAAGTGACAATTGGAACTCTTATTTTTCAGGTATTTTCCAAGTTGTGACTGGTCATATGGTTTATTTATCTTACACACCATTCATTCCTTTGCTTTTTTGTATTAGGATTGTGCTGTGGGTTTACTCTTTGCTTTGCTCCCAGTTTTGGGTGGCACCAGTGGCCTTTTGCTAGGAATAATTTCAATGGGAAAGTTGTAAGTCTGTCATGTGCATTTTATATTTCCTCTGCTTTTATTTTTTCATTCACAAAGTTTCTTTCTCCTTCATAACTGAACAAATTTTTTTTTTTACCAAATAACTGAACATAATTAACCTCTTCTACTGTTGGTGCAAGCCAACTGAAACTTTTGATGTTGCTATATCCTTTTCACAAGTTTTTATTTTTCTGTATGTTGAATCTTGTAGAAACTGTAGTAATTGAGGTAGCATCTGATATAACTTTTTCCAACTTCAGGTTGCTAGTTTTGTCCGTATATCTCGCAGTGATATCTGTATTGTGCTGGTCGTTTGTTCCCTTCTTTCTAAAACTGATGATGCAGCTGTCATCTCAGGTGATTCTCAAAAGCGCATGTGTCCCCACAGACACGCGCTCACACTAGTACATTCATCTGAGAACAATGAACTTTATATTGATTTGTTTTTCTTTTCTTGTACTCCAGACAAATGAACTTTATCAGCTAGCTGCTGTGGCATTCTGCTTGCTATCAGCATGGGTGAGATACTGCACCCTAATCTATCTTTTTTTTTTTGGCTGAATTAGTTAGTGACATAGTCTGCTCATCTTCCCGTGCTTTAGTCTTATATAACTAAGAAGGAAAAAATCATTCTCTCTCATGTATTAGTGGACGTTTGTTTACAATTCCTATCACAATTTTTTTTTTGGAAAAGGCTGATTAGGTTAAGTCAACCAATGTCTCCATTTGGAGCAAGCAAATAACTTCAGCATGATATAATTTTTGTGCTGGAAACTTCTGAAATCCTTAAAGTAGTCAAATACCATTCGATGTTTTGAAGTCTCTTTTCTTTTCTTGTTTTCTTTTTGATAAGTTGAAATCTCTTTTCAGTGCAGTGACAAGCTTGGCCTTAGCCTCGAGCTGGGTTCATTTGTTGCTGGTGTTATGATTTCTACTACAGACTTTGCACAGCATACTTTGGACCAGGTACTCTTGGGTTGATTTTGCTGATTCTGTTTTAAGGAATGTTTTGGTTGTGATAAAAAAGGTTACATCTGACAAGATGCATAAATACATTGTAGGTGGAACCAATTCGTAACCTGTTTGCAGCTCTCTTCCTCTCAAGCATTGGAATGCTTATTGATGTACATTTCCTATGGAACCATGTAGATATCCTGCTGGCATCTGTTATCCTTGTTATAGTTGTTAAGACTGCTGTTGCCGCTGTTGTTACTAAAGCCTTTGGTTATAGTGTTCGGACATCATTTCTGGTAGGTTGCCACAGCTTTTTGGGTATTAGTTTGTTCACTAACATTTTCATGAGTACTGAATGGCTGTTTTCATGACAATATAGGTTGGGATTTCACTTGCTCAGATTGGAGAGTTTGCTTTTGTTCTCCTCGGCCGTGCTTCAAATCTCCATCTTGTTGAGGTTCTTCTCTCTTCTTGTCTTACTGTTACACTTCACAGATTATCATGCTGCTTAGCTCCTAACATCTCCATCTGATGGAAATTGTTGTTCATCTTCTGTGCTTGCTTTGTTTCTGCAGTGTCACATATCACACTTGCAAGATATACGTTAATTAATATCCGTGTCACCAATATGTCAATCTAGATTGACGGGAACAGCCCCATCAATCATGACAAGTGATGAGTGTTGCCCATAATCAGTAGAGATCATTTTGATTCTGAATAACCATAGGGACATGATAAGTTATTTTTACTTGTCTGCAAGCTTTTAAAGAGTGTAATATGAGGTCGTGAAGGATGGACAATTAAAAATGTGATTGTGGTCATTCCGCTGATGAGAGTGCACAACTGATGAGTTGGTTGATGGTATATGCCTTAGTTGATGGGCAAGTGTGAGAGCTCTGAGATAAACTTGTTTCTTTAGGAATATGGTAAAAAATCCTTCATTGCTCCAGGAAGAGAGATGATCATATGGTTGTAAAAGATCCTCAATGTAATCTGCAGCAGCAGAATGAGAACACTCTCAATTTGCTGCTGGCCTTAAATGTCTGTAAATAAACTTAATATTCAAAAGAGGGGAAAGTGGTAGCAGAGGAGGAGATATAAATCACTCGTGTTCTGTAAATGAAAACTGAAGTTTGAAAATTGACTGTGGAAAGATGATTTAATTTGTATACTGCTAAGGCCCAAAAGGCAAGAAGATCCCTACACTGCTATGTCTAGAATGAAGTACCAGTTAATTGAGAAGAATATACTTCCTCCAGTTTTAAATATAACACAAAGTTGACTTTTTGGAAAGATTAAGGAAACTAATTAAATTACTTTAGAGTATTTATATTTATATTTTTTTTCTCTAAACTAATTAATTTGACTAATAAACTGATATATAATCAAATGATACACAATATATGATATGATTAAATAACTTATTTAGCTTCCTTAATCTCTCCAAAAAAATCAACTATGTCTTATATTTAGGACCGGAGGAATATATATTCTTGTGAGCATGAAAGACACTTGCCATTACTTATTATATCTTACTCTTATCTTGCTTCTGTTGTTATTGATGCATTGCCTTTTTCATTCTTCATGCTATCATCGAGAAGCTTTTTCATATTAGTTTTGCTAATCAATTGCACCTATCGCCACAGGGGAAAATGTATCTTCTCCTCCTTGGGACGACAGCGCTTAGTCTGGTATGTTTCATTACCCCACAAGACACCATGTTTTTTCATAATGTTGAACAACTTTGAAAAATTGAAATATTAACCTGATAACTACTGATTTTCAGGTTACAACCCCTCTATTGTTCAAATTGATACCTGCTGTCATGAATCTGGGTGTACTAATGCATTGGTTCCCCCCAGAGAGCAATGGACGAACCAGTGCACAGAGTGAGGTAATATGTCCTTGACATGTATATGAGCAGATAATTACTTTCACTCGTGAATTTCAGTTTTTTTGCTAGACTTGACATGCTACAATTTAAAAAGGCGTGATTTTTTTCTCTTTTTTCAAGTTTACTTTACTTCAAAGATTGAATGTTCCATCCTTGATTAAGTCTTGTTATGTTTTTTGTTTTTGGTGTTATACATAGGAGGTCCATGACCTGCAAAGTGTGAGTTAAGAGAGGATAACGTAAAAGGGGTTGAACCCAAGACATACCCCTCACTGACTTCTCGCTATGTTCTACTTCTGTATCTTTGTAGATGTTTGTTGAAAGCTGCTAGTTCTGCAATTACTTGAAATTTATGCTTTTCTCTCTTTCCAATTTTGATTTATGGGTTAAGGTGCATTCAGTATCTTAAAGTAATTTTGGGTTATTTCTGCAATAGCACCAATATTCTAAAGAAATTTTTTGGCACAATTTCGCCCTTGAAGTATTTTCCCAATATCAATGAGCACTACTGGGTGCTAACGGAAAAAATATTTTAGGGTGGTGAATGCACTAAAAGCTACTTTAGGTTACATACTCTAGAACTTTGGATGTAACTTAACTCCTTGATTTATTACAATTTCCCCGTGTTTTGACCGAGATTTATTACAATTCTTGAATTATCTCTGTGCAGCATGTTTACATTTATAATGATATGTCCTTGATATGTATTTGTCTCAGCTTCATTTGCTATGAACCCAGGCATCCTTGGGGCCATGCCTACAGCAACACTGGAAAAACCAAGGATGCTTTTGCTTGTACAAGTACGCACTTAAAAAGATGCGGATAATAACCAACTCTCTCTCTCTCTTGTTCTAACAGGAGAAAGCTTCCATGATTGAAATTAAAGGATCATTGTGACTCCCCAAAGTTCCTATTTCTTCTTCTACCCTGTTTCAACTGCAACCTCCATGGCTGACATTTCAGATGAACAAGTCTGCATAATATTCATCGCTGCTAATGAATGAAAACTCACTGGCAAAAGTCTGATGTCAATAGGCTTAGAATTTTTTTGTTTATATTCTTTGGATAGTGTATATATAAGAGAAGAAATTTTAGGGCCTTTCCTCGTTGCTTATGCTGTGTTCATTTAATTCATTACGGACACTTGTTAATTATTTTCTTCTATACATGATTGACCTGAGTCTTATAAAACTCACTGTGGAACATGTCTTCTAAAATTTAGTCCATTATTAACATCAATTCTCATCATTTTTAACTTTATTCTACAGTATTTCTTCTGGTTTGTTTCACTCAAAATCATGCTTGGCCACTTTTTTCTTTTTTTTGGTTGAGTCAGAACATAATGAGCTCTGGGAACAAAACTCATTCAAATTTAAACTGATTAGTCCAAGAATACTGTTAATCAATGTAATCAACTTATGTCCTGTCAAAAATCGTTCTACTATAAAATTAACTACGGTTAAATTTATTCAAAAATAGTCCAAGTTGTTTAAAAATATAAATAGAATTGGATATGGCGTTGAAAAAAAATTGAAGAGTTTCGTTGACATTATTTTAATCTAGGGTTAAAGGAGGAAAAATACTTGTGAGCATTTTATTAGAAGTGCACTTAACATCATATGTTTTTTGGAGATGTAAAAGTATACATAAGCTTGTAAAACCAGAGCAAAAATACCATCATTGCTAAATTGTCTTAACATAAGTTAAATACCATATGAAAAATACCAAAATGCCCTTCACCTCAAAAAAAGGCCCTCTACTTCTCTCAACCTACATTGATCAACTTGTTTGGGTAAGCATTAGCAGAGGAAAAAAAACCCTGTTGGATAGGAAAAAGTCAAGTGGGAAAAAAGCCCAATGTTAAGTGCACTTAACATCATATGTTTTTTGGAGGTGTAAAAGTATACATAAGCTTGTAAAACCAGAGCAAAAATACCATCATTGCTAAATTGTCTTAACAGAAGTTAAATACCAAAATGCCCTTCACCTCAAAAAAAGGCCCTCTACTTCTCTCAACCTACATTGATCAACCTGTTTGGGTAAGCATTAGCTGAGGAAAAAAACCCCAGTTGGATAGGAAAAAGTCAAGTGGAAAAAAAGCCCAATGGAGGAGGTGTTTGGGTAAGCGTTGAGGTAATTGGGCTTATACCAAAAAAGCTAGTTTTCCACAAAAGCCACATTTCAAAGTGTTTATGGAGCTTTCATTTACGTTGGGCATTTATTTTTGGGTTAAGTAACAGTTTTGCTCTAGAAGTACATGCTCAGTAGCAATGTTGCCCTGAAAGTTTTTTCTGTCTCAATGTCACCCCGGAAGTCTAAAAACGTAGCAATATTCCTTCTCAGTTAACAACCCTAACGATCAAACGTCAGTTGACCCCATTATGCTTATGTGGCAAGTATACGTGGCACTTACATCACTTTTTTAAGAAAAAGATTATTTCCATGTCAGATTTATAAAATAGGGGTGACAAATATATTTTTTTTTTAAGAAAAAATTACATACAACTTACTCCTCCTTCCCCATCGTTGCTCCTACCCACCACCACCATCCCACCCATCGGTGCCATGACCGGGGCTTATCTATCAGAAAAGAAAGTAGGTTTTGGGGGTTCATTGATTAGTACACCTCCGGCGCTGGTAAGGTCCGGACCATGGTCGTCCATCTCCAGTTTGCCAGTCGGTAAGATTCTGAGATTGACCAGCCAGTTGGGTTGGTTTGGCTCTAGGATTCTTTACCACACATCAGATTTCTTGTGGTGGGTTTGTGGGCAGAATATGTACCCTGGACCTCAAGATGTGTTGTCTTGAAAAGAAAGAGGGTTTCCATAATTACTTGTTAATCCAGTTTTGTAAAAACATTATGGTTAATTGTTATTTAGTAGGAAAGGGTATTTTCACAAGTCTACAAAGTTTGTACAATAATGACTATACATAATCTTATCCAGAAGAATTCCCAAACTGATGTGGATTTTTTTTAGGGAAACGAAGAAATATGAGTGATGAAGATAATAATAATTAACTTGATGTAGCATCCTCGTCAAATATCCCTAAATTATATTCAACACAAATGGATCATATTCGTGATAGAATCAAAGACCAAACTTGTTAGGAATGGGTAATCTTGTTAGCACGGTACTATTATTTAGTATCAACCTATAAAAAAAATATTTGTATTCTTTCTAATTTATATATAATTTAATCCATTAAATATATTTAATTAAGGACTTTATTGTTTTTAATTTTTTAATGATTAATTAACTTTTTTTTTCAAATTTAAATCTTTATCTTTAATTATCACAATATATACAATTAATAAAGACACACACACACATATTCAATAAGTTTAATGTTTTTTAAGTCACTTTTCCATCTTAACTGATTTTTCAAATAATAAATTAAACACATTTCAGTTTGAAAAAAAGTTGCTTCTGCCACCGTCAATTTAAACACAAATCACATTTACAATATGAGTTTTATCTTATCTTACTTCTGCAAAAATCGAATTGAAAAAAAGCCATTTCTCACCACCATTAACCTAAACGGGCCCGATCTGCAACTCTCTTTTCCGAAGAACAATGATATTACCACAAACCAAATGATGAAATTAGTAGTTGCCAAAATCCACCCAAGGAATTAAATACTGCAACAAAATTTTGGAACATTGCCTAAAGAATACCAAGTTCTCCTCGCAAAGCTCCCTAACTCTATAGTAATCTACTTGACTTAAACCACCATGAAATGAGATTGAAGAACCAAAAAAAAAAAAAAAAAAATACTGAAAAAAAAGGACCTACCGAAAACCACCATGAACCACCATCCTCTACTCTCTACACGCTGTCTAACTTGCCGCTCTCCCCTTCCCAATCTTTGATTCACCGAGTTGAACATACACCCACCAAATCCACCATGAACCACCGTCAGACAAGGTTGATTATAGACAAGAAATTGAAGGAAAAAAAATAAGGGCATGGAAATCACTGTCCTCCAAGATCAATCCCTTTGTGTTTCATTGCCAAGAAACCCAACATTCTCTCTCTTCCCAAATTGATCCCTCTATCCAGGGGCGGATCCAGAAATTTTTGGAAGGGGGCACTATTGGTGGGGGCCGGGTGCGAAGGTTCAGGGGCAACGCCCCTAAATTTTTTTTTCCACTTGTCATCAAAAGCACAAAAAATAATACAGGATTTAGAAGGTTTTCACTTGTCATCAGTTACAAGTTTTATCATCATCAATCAAAAAAAAAGAGCAAGTGTTAGCCAAAATGCCCATGTACGGCGAGAAAATTAGCAACCTACATGCTCCAAGCAATTTTTTGTCTTTGAAATATCCACATAAAATACGAGAAAAGACAACAAAATTCTAGGAAAGTATCTCAAAAAATGAAGCAGATCTTTCCAAGTTGAAGTCACAATGCTCAAATATGTCCGCAAGTATTTTTATAGGGGAAAAAGAGCAGAGTGGCGGACGTGTTGAGGAAGACATAAAAGGGAAAAATAATAATTAAATTTTTATTATTAAAAAAAAATCAAGGGGGGCACGTGCCCCCTTCTAATTGATCCCTCTATCCTCTGCTTTCTATCTCTTCCTCCAACTACCCCACCAACATGATGTGCACCTTCTTAGTGGTGGTAGTGGTTGTTGTGGGTCAAATTTGACTGGATTTGAAACACCAAACAGGTTTTCATAGTTTGAAGCCTCAGATTTACAAGATGTTGGAAGATACGAGAATCATCGCGATAGCTAGTGGAGGATAGTTGTTGTTGCTATGGAGATGCCGCTGTCGGTGGAGGCCACCCCGCCGTCGCTGTTGGCATATGAAAAGAGAATAGGGATGATGAAGGAGGAAGGAGAAAGTCAGGTTTGGGTCAAAGAGCTAAAGAGAAGGGCAAAAGAGGAATTTTGAAAATGTTTACATTTTTATTTTTTAAATGAAAGCAAAAATACACATGTGTTTTAGCGGTTTTAATTTTTGGGTGGGGCCCACACTATTTTTATGAAAATACCAAAATGTCCCTAATTAAAAAAAAAACCTAGCTCTCGGATCTGCTGAATCAAGCACTAGATCTGGTTCTTGTATTAATTTTCTTTTATATTTTGAATGTCTTCAAATCCATCACCGTCCCCGGAATGGACATCAATGGTGCTAACATATCCAGTTCATTGCCGGAAAAGCTCGGCCTTTTAACAGACCTCGCCGTCATCCACATCAACTCGAATCGTCTCATTGGACCCCTCCTAAAAGGCTTCAGATCCATGAAGCTTCTCTTTGAGCTTGATGTCAGTAACAACCAATTCTCGATCTGGTGCTTTCCCTGATGTCGTTTTGAATCTCCCTTCATTACGTTACTTGGATTTAAGGTTCAATAACTTCCATGGTGGTGTCCCTTCCCAGCTATTCGACACGAAACTTGACACCATTTTGACAAATGACAATAAGTTTCGGTTCACATTGCTCAAGAATCTGGGAAATTCTCTTGCTTTTGTGATTATATTGGCAAATAATGATCTCAAGGGGTTCATAATTCCTCATGGTGTGGCCAAAATGAAGGATACATTGAATGAGATTATAGTTTCAAACAATGGATTAAGTGGTTCGTTACCTAAAGAAATTGGGGGGTTAGTTAATTTAACAGTTTTTTTTTGGATGTGAGTTCTAACAATTTTGTTGGTTTGTTGGGTTGTTGCCGAAGTCTGTGGTGGGGATGAAGAGTTTGGAGGTGTTGAATGTGGGGCATAACAAGTTTTCTGATGAGATTCCAGTGTGCTTGTGCTTATTGCAGAGGATTAAAAACTTTACATATGCATTTAATTTCTTCAACAGAGAGCCACCAGAGTATGCCAAGGTGCTGACTTCCTTCTTCCATCACTGCAAAACGCATCTCTCTTGTTCTCAGCATTTTCATACTAGGCTGTTCATACAAGAACCAGATCTAGAGCTTGATTCAGATCCGAGAGCTGGGGTTTTTTTTTAATTAGGGGTATTTTGGTATTTTTCATAAAAATAGTGTGGGCCCCACCTCAAGATAACACACCATTAAGTTAGATTTTAACGGTGGTATGACTTTTTTCTAAATTGTAATCACATGTATATTTTTGCACCAAAAAAAAAAAAAAAAATAAAAACTTTGGTCGCTCCTAGGGTAAAGACACGTGTATTTTTGCTCCTTTACCCTTTTTTAAATAGTGTGAGTCCCACTAAAGGAGGTTAGCCTCTTTTGAATGGCCGTGTCATTTTTGTTCAGTTAAATTTCCTACATTGCTATGTCTAGAATGAAGAATCAGTTCATTGAGAAGAATATATATATTCTAGTATAGTTAGGAAATTTTCATTCCATGTAACTTAATTGACAAGTCAATATTAATGGTTTTTGGTATAGTTTATGGGTGTTGCCAAAGATATATTTTGTATTTGTTAGTGATAACTTGTTTCAATATAAATGATAGCTTTATCAATATATGTTGTCCACAATTCAATGAGATTTAAGTGTTAACAACTTGATTGTGAATAATATTGTATCATAACTTAATAACAAATTTTAATCCATAGGAAATAAACAAGTGAAAGTGTCTATAATAACAAGTTAAGGTATCAACATTGACCCTGGTGATTAAACCCCTGGGAAGAAAGTTTGGGTTTGATTTTATGCGACAGCGGTTGGAAGCTATGTGGGCGAGACAAGGACGGATGAGGTGGTGCATGGTGATCAGCTACATGCTTTCTTTAGCTATGATTGGATTGACTGGGTAACGGAGAATTGGAAGAATGATGGGGTTTCTCTAGGAGGGTCTCTTTGGCATGAGATATTTATTGTCTCTTGCTGGTTTATCTGGAAATGGCGAAATGATTTTATTCACAACACGCGAGATACAAGTAATAAATATTGCATGAGGCCCATTCTGGAGCTACTGGGAGTATTAAAATCTGGAATTGACAGAGGACTGCTCCAACGCATAACACAAAATCATACTAATGTTCGCTGGTCCTTTCCGGAAGATCCTTTTGTGAAACTTAATTCAGACGGGACATCAAAGGGAACTGAACAGGTGGCGGCCTGTGGGGGTTTGCTGAGAGACGTTTCTGGTAGGTGGCTTGGAGGTTTTGCTATTCGCCTTGGCAGGTGCTCAGCGATGCTAGCTGAGTTATGGGGAGTTTTGAGTGGATTAGAGTTGGCTTGGGAGGCAGGCTGGAGGCATGTAGTTGTTGAAAGTGACTGTCAATCAGTCATTGCATTACTTTCCAAACAAGGTAATGCGGCTCGTGAGTCCCATTTGGTGTCTCGGATATGAGCATCACTCGCATGACGAGTGGGTTATACGTTACAGCCATGTTCTAAGGGAGGACAATCAGTGTGCGGATTGGTTGGCCAATTTTGCTTTGACGCATGTGGAGCATCCTGATGGAACCCATTTCTCAGATCCCCTGCTGGTCTCTATTGTTTCCTTGTTGCTTGATCTCGGCATCCAAAGATGCCAGGAGACGTAGGAGACCCTGACTTCTTAGTTTCTTTCGTTTGTTTAATTTTCAGTTGATTATCTTTCCTTGTATAAAAAAAAAAGGTATCAACATTGACAAGTGAAAGTGTCTGCACTAACAAGTTAAGGTGCTATCATTAATAAGTGAAAGTTTTAATGAGTCGAGATAACACTACTCTTACATTATTATCTCTTATTCCGTAAATCACAATTAAAAAACTATTTTTAAACACTCAAATCGTTGTTCCAAACAAGTATGATACTAACTGTTTGGTTATAATTTCATGTAATATGGACCTAATATTTTGACAAAAAATAAAGTTATCATTGTTTGCTCCCTGACTTGTCAATAATACCCTTACACTTGTCAATGTATTTTCTAGCGTCTGTCAATAATTTCATATGCACGACTGAAGAGGGAGCTGAAAATATTGAGTATTGAAATCCACCGTACATTGAGTGTTGAAATCCAAAATAGGGAGTTGGAAAGCATGGTGTTAGACTTTTAGGAGATAAAAGAGAAAGAAACATACTCCAACCTACTTCAACTTTTTTTCTTATTTTCTCAATCGATGATCCAAATAAATTTATAAAAAAATAAGAAAATGAGAAAGGGGATTAGAAAAAGACCTTCTTCCTATTATTGCTGGATTCATCTTGGTAAAAATCCAAACTTTTATTATTCCTCGTGTATAGGGTTCAGAAGGAAAATTCATCAAACCATAAAATCTGTTAGTTTTGATTTTAAATTAAAAAAAAAAAAAGGGGTAAAATGGTCTTTTCACATTTGCAATTAATATCACTTAGATTCCATGAAATTTCATTGCAATTTGAAGATTTCAAAGGGTCAATTTATATTAATTCTCTTACATGGGAACTGGTTGCAATTTTCCCAAATTAAATTTTCAGACATGTATGCTTACTTAAATAATACTACATCTCTAGATAAACCGACACCTTTTGAATCTATTTTCTAATTATCTGTTATCCCGCATCCGACATAGAATTTTTTTTTGCGTGTGGGTTTTTGTCTATATAATCATGGATTTTTTTTACTTAAACATTTTTTTCCCAAAGGAGAAGCTGCCGGGAACACGGCTGGATTGATTCTTCACGATTTTTCCTTTAGAAGACCCAGCGCCGTCAGAGAAAAAAGTATCAGTATCGCTAGCGGTGAATCCCATTAGCCTTGTTTCTGATCTGTGCTTTCGACTTGAAACTTGTCGATTTCGCATATTGTCCTGTTTACTAAAATAATGGAGCAGCAACCTGTTAAGCTTCGATGCCAGAGGATTGGCTGCGATGCCAAGTTCACTGAGGACGATAACCCTGAGGGTTCCTGTCAATACCATGAATCGGTACGCAAAATCACTCTTCCTCTTCCCCCTTTACTCACCTGTTATGTTTCACCAGCTCTCATGTTTTGCTTACCCCTTAACTGGGAATGTAGTTGACAATGATGGGTTGGTGATTCTTGAAATACTGATCGGATTATGTTGTCTTTCTGGCGTGTTGGAAGTCATAATAGTGAATTGTTTAGGGTTTAAAATTATTGCTTTTCAGCTCTTACACTAGATCAAAAATGAGTTTTGTTTTGTGAAGTTGGTTCTCAGAAAAGTTGACTTGGGCGACTTACTGATGTGACGCTACCCTGATTTGGTTGCATACATGCCTGCTGTGTCATATTGGAATTTGCTTCTTTTCGTTGGTTTTTCACTGTTAGTGTAATGTTAAGTTATGGTATTTCAGTTAATCCGTTAAATTTTTTGAATCACTACGGGAATGATTTGTACACAGCTATCAATTGAAGGTACACAAAAAACAATAGCCTATGTGTTTTGGCCAAGAATCCGTGGTATTATGAAACAAGAGCTGTAAAGCTTAAAAATTTCACCCCCATATCTTTATCACAAGGATAATGCGAAGCTCTTGAGTGTATTATAGGTCCAGGGTTTCCGAAAGATAATTCTAACAAAAATTTTTGGATCAGAACACTTGGAGCTATATGATATGATTTTCTGGCGCTTCTGATTTTCACACTAGCTGAATTTAGGAGAAATTCTTTAATTGGTGATCCGGTTTTTTGTTTTCTGGTGGATGATTCTATGAATGTGGGAATAGATCTTAGATCACCGTGTCTTCTTGCTAATTCCAGTCATTAGACAATCCTTCACTTTTTGATTGAATTGATCCGTTTGATTTCTATAATGTGTGGTTCATTTTCATTTTGTTGAACTTTCTTAACTCTTTAGAATGGTTCTCAAACTGAACCATCGTGTTGCCCTCTCATAGACTAGAGGGTATCAACTCAAGGTTACTATTGAGGATTCTCTCTGGCTGCCTTAGTCTACATCATATCCATTGGATTATGGGATCTGTGATGAATTATCTGTTTCATGTGAATTTTGTTCCACCCGGTAGTAACTCTCATGTACTGAAATACTGTTATCTACCATATTCTGAAACTGAACGTGTATGGTACTTCTTGTTCTGCAAAAAAAAATATTGTCTTTTCGGTGAAATTTTATTGTCTTGTTTTCTGCAAAAATTAATACTCCATCCTGGTCTGTGGACTTGCGTAACTGGGCAAGATTTCATGAATTTATTTATTGATTGCCTTTCTAATAGACACTGCACGTGCAGGGGCACATGTGTGTACATTTGTTTTTATGCATGTTTATTTTCTGAGCTCTCACATGTTTGTCAACATCATTACCAATTCATTCCTTATGAACTGAATGAAGTTAACTGCATCCATTGTTTTATTCTTTTCCTTTATTTATACCAATGCATCCTTTCTGAATTTACTGATCAATGTTCATTGGGCATGTTTGGGATTTGGATTTGACAACTGGCATCTTGGCTTCATCAGGCAGTAAGTCCATGCATTTTCATTTAATTCTTCATCACTGCTCTTTTATTTATTTTTTTCCCTGTAGTGATTCCTTATTTAAATTTACAATTGATTAAACTTTAAATTTACTTGCTAGCCGATATTTCATGATGGTATGAAAGAATGGAGTTGCTGCAAGAAAAGAAGTCATGATTTTGGCTTGTTTTTATCGATTCCAGGGTGAGACATCTTTTTCTCCCATTTCTTTCCTCTTCTTTCTGTGAATATCAAAGTTTTATTTGCTGTCAACCGGTCATTTTAAAAGAGTCGACCTTATTTTGAGTAATACCTTCATGTATATCATAGTTTAGCCTCTAACAATGAGAAATCAAAATCATAAAATCAAGCACTTGGATTGTGGAGATTGCAAGCTACAAATGTCAGATCTAATATAATGCATTGCCTGGCTTGATTGATTTTACTTTTTTTCATCTTTTTTTATGTCAGTGACCTGCTCATATCTGCTTCCATTGCTGACCAAAATAAATTCTTAAAATCAAGAATTTATCTCAAGTTATCTCAAGAATTTATCTGGTTCCTATAATTAGGACCGGAGGTAGTACATTTGAACGCGAAGCTATGTGCTCTTTGGCACGTTCTGGTCTTTGAGGCTGTGATTTCACATTTGTTTTCAAATTTATCTCCACCAAACCAGAACAGTAATATATCTTATATTCTACACTAAGCGCAGGCAGAAGATAGGGTTTTTGTTAATATAATTTCATTGTACTAGTGGTGCAACGGCTTATTATACCGACATTTGCATGCTTGGAATAAAAAATCTTTCCACTTAACCTTTTGCTTTTAACATACCTGGAATAGCTTTTATCTTCTATTTTTGACGCTTTTAGCATCTGGTGACCAAAGTTTTCTTTATTAAGGTGCAAGACTGGAAAACACACAACAGAGAAACAAGTATTTGCACAGCCTAAAAAGAATCCTGTACCTGCTCCAGCTCCAGCGCCGGCTTCCACTACCAATGGATCATCAAGGGATTCTTGTTTGAGGTGTCGGCAGGGCTTCTTTTGCTCAGATCATGGTATACATTTTTATCTGTTATTAGCTAAATGCGGTAAAATAGCTTTTTCGGATATGTAGGATGAACCTTCCTACCACTCTTTATTATTATGTGATGCCCTTGTCAAGCTTCTTGAGTTAAATTTCCTGTGTTCTGTTTTTTAGGTTCTCAAAGCAAACCTTTGAATCCTGTTGTGAATGCCCCTTCTGAAAGCAAAGCAAGTGCTGTTCCAAAACAACCTAAGAAGACGGTTGATATAAATGAAACCCAGAAATGCAAAAATAAAGGATGCGGTAAAGAATTCAAAGAAAAGGATAATCATGATACTGCATGCAGCTACCATCCTGGTCCTGCTGTTTTTCATGACCGCTTGAGAGGGGTTGGTGTTGAATAATTATTTACTGCATATTCCAGTTTGTTTGTATTAATGTTTAAATTGTGCTTGTGGATCCTCACAACTTAACCCAACCTCCTTATTTTCATGTGATTTTGCAGTGGCAGTGCTGTGACATTCATGTAAAAGAATTTGATGAATTCATGAGTATTCCTCCATGCAAAAAGGGATGGCACAATGCTGATCCGGAGTCCTGATTCATGAAGAAATCGACAGTCTTTTTTTGTCCTAGTTTTATTTATTCTCTTTTGTTATTGAGTTAAGGTTCAATTTTGCCGTAGAAGTCTTCGCAAAGGAGTTATGGGTATCTAAAAGTTTTTGTTGGATCAATATCCCTTTGGAACCATTAAAAAAAGAAGAACCAAGTCACTCTAATCGTTAAAAAACCAACGTTGTTTTAACATTTTTAACGGTTAGAGGTGACGTTGCTTTTTTGTTTTAATACTCTCAGGGAAAATTGATCTAATAAAAAAAAAAATCTGGATACCTACAGCTCCAGTGCAAAAAGTCTGGGCAAAATTAGACTTGGTTGTAGTTATTGCAATTCAAATGAAAAGGGAAAAGGTTTTGTTAATTGACTCAAATACTGGCGTCATATACTAAAACGTATGTATTTAAATTATCACTCTGTTATGAGTCAACGTCTGGAGTCAATTTGCTGAGAAGTTGGTAAGAAACAACCTTATGATATGAGGATTATCAGTCTATCACCATCTGCATTTGCATTAGCCATCTGAGTCTAATGGTATGTTTGAATTAACGTTGAAAAACACGTTTAGGTTAGTCGATACAAAACTCTTCTTACATATTTATTTCGTACACCAGCACTCAGAGTCTCCGTAGAGATTAATAATCTTGAACAAGCTATATCATATGTATTTATACACAGAAAAATGTGTCTATTGGAAAATTAATTTTGTTTTAACTTCTCTGTATTTCTATTTCTCTGGTCATTATTCTGATGGTTATGGTTATGTATCAACCCAATCGATCTCTCTCTGTGTATTCTAAAATTTCCATCCCTAACACGACTATCTTACAAATAATATTTCTTGTTCTTTACATCGTTTTCTGTTTTTTCCCACTGAAAATCGTCTTTGATTCGCATTCTTGTGTGATACTGTGATGTATAAAAATATGAATAATAAAAAGACACGTATGCTTAATCGATAATGCGATCTTTGACTGAATTTATAAATATTTAACCTTGACTCAATAATATTAAATTTTGGTGTAGGATACTAGTATCTGAGTTTCCGAAAGCTTTTTTAATTAATTTTCTTTGAAAATGGTTAAAAGAGGAGCAATGTGACCTCTGACATCTATAAATGTTAGTGTGAACATTGGTTTTTTAATTGTTAGAATAAATTTATTAATTTTCAGATATTTAACTTCTACGTGTAACTTTCAAGATCCTGGAAATTTTCGTTTATGGGCCATGAATATCCAAAAATTGTTTTTGGATCAATTTTGTCTTGGATTTATTAAAAAATGAGTAATTACACCTCTTGCCTTCAAAAATGCCAAACGCCAATTTAAATTTTTAACTATTCAGTGAATTTGCTCAATTTTAGACTCTTCAAGGGCAAACTTGAGTGAAAAACTTTAAAAAAATTGGAGAAAAGTCCTTTATTAAAAATTTAATTGATGAGAATGACTCAATAAATTTCATACATATAGAGAATTAGTGCTCTGATGAGAAATGTTACGATGTTGTAGCTTGTAAAAAGGCCTCAACTAAAAATTTAATTGGTAAGAATGACCTAATAAATTTATATATATAAAAATAGTATTAGTGCTTTGTTGAGAGCTTGTAACCTTATTAGTAATAAGACGTTTCTTTAAAGCCAAATTGCCTTTCAAGAGAGCATTAGTGCTTGCGAATTTTGTATCGGCATAGTACTGATATTCTGATTTAGGTCTTTTTCAACAATTAATCTTTTAATAAGAGACTTTTCTTAAAAAAAAATTAAAAGCTTTTGAATACCCACAACTATCATGCAAACCTTTGAACCCCTTATCCTAAATTAAACACTAAATATTGCTCCTTGTAAAATGTAAATGTATCATGCATAGTTATTAAAATCGGATCAACTAGTTTGAGCCGAAACCTGCAAACCGGCAAATAATCGGTTTGGGCAAGTCAGTTCAATATTTATTATTTAAAAAATGCTTTAATGATTTAATTCATTTTTCTTTATTTTACTTAAAATTTCATATTAATAAGTATGACATCATCACATCCTTATCAGTCTAGTCCTTAATTAGTTCTGATTTGACATTCGATATAACCTACTAGAAGTTGGGGTTATCTCGACCGGTTCATTCGTTGGTCTGATTTAATAACATTGGTATCATGTGTAGGTAAAGAGGTAGGGGTAAAATGGGAATTTAAGTGAGGAGGACAGGGCATTAATGAGGAGAAAGAATTGGCAACGGAGGACAAGCAGGTGACGGCGGCTACGGCGGAATTGGCTTCAGAGTGTGTCTGTCTGTCACTGGCTCTCTGCAATTTTGCAGTTGCAGGCTGCAACAATGCCACTACTTTACTTTATGGCAGTCATTTTGATCCTATCTGATTCTTGTACGGCCAATCGACAATTTTTCTTATTATTTCAACTTTTTAATTTTCATTTGTTAATCAAATCATCATCATTCAATTAATATATTTAATAATTTTCCCAATAAAAGACACGTTTTGGCCAATATAGTTTTTTTTTTTTTTTTTTTTTCGGAAAATCCCTGTAAAATATTCCCTCTAATTTTTATTATATCATATAAACTAACAATTCTTACAAATCAATAAAAATAGTCAATAAAGTTGTCCCAAAATTTAAATAATTCTCAATATTAATTCTACTAATTACACTAAACTCTAATATTATATTAATTATTACTTATTAATTAGAGGTATATATGAAAAAATAATTAATGCTCCTTTAGAATAAGCAACTACTTTATAAAAATGATCAAATATACTTATTAGTTAGTATTTTATAATAAAAACCAGAAAAAAATACCTTGTAAACTTCAAAATTCCCCAAAAAATTATGTGAATAAAGAAAAGAACATATTGGTAAAAAGTAGGAATATGAGGTATTAGGCCCGGTTTGGATCACTCGAAAATCAAGCGATGGAAAAGGAAAATATAGGTTTTCAACTGGCAAATGGCCGTTTGATTCGAATTTTCCTGATGAAAATATTTTCTCGTGTGCGTCCATTCTCCCACGTTTAAATGAAAATGGGTTCCCACAAAAAATGGTGGGAACCCATTTTCTTCTTCGTGCTTATGAAAATGACGGAAGTCGACTTTGCCCTCTCTCGCACCATGGCCCTTCTTGACAGTGTTCCCTGATCTGCATCATTCTCTCTCCTCTCTATCTCTTTTTATTTCCTTTGATTCCGCCGTCTCCTCCACCCGATTTCGGAGTCTCGGACAATATCCTCGACGTAGTTTCCTCTCGCTGTTCCCGGCTTCGTGCTCTGAGATTTATGTCTGACCCTGTTTCCCTATCCTCTCAGAATTCTCTCTCCACTGAGTGTACTCAGTTGACTTCTCTCTATATTAATCTTCCCAGACCTATCTCTCTCGAGTGGGTTTTGTCTTTTCCGTCCCTAAGAGAACTCGCGATTACCTGGTCCTCTGGTGGACAAGAAATTGATCCCAACAATCAATTGGAGGTTTGGGAGAGCAATGAAACCAATGCAGGTTTGGGGTTGCAGAGTCTGTGTCTAATAGGTGTACGAAGAGGCGACTGGGGAGTTGGATGGTTATGGAGGAGTTGCAAGAATCAAGAAATTGAGGCTCCAAAGTTGCCAAGGAATCGGTAGGCCCTACTCCTCTTTTGTTCGCACTGCAAAATCTTGAAGAAATTGAACGTAGAACTTGTAGAAGCGTGATTGATGGGGTCCTCTTTCATCTAGCAGAAAATTGGTGAGGCATTCTCCACCAATTCTCGAGAATTGGTAGGCATTCTCCAGACCTCACCAATTCTCAAGAATTGGTGAGGAAGTCCACCAATTCTTGAGAATTGGTGAGGTATTGTCGTGTGTATTGTGCATTGGTTTTGTAGGGTATAAAAAAAATGTTTTATCTCGTAAGGGTAAAATGGTATTTTGCCTCATTTTCCTACCTAATTTTCTTGAACCAAACAAAATTTTCCTATCAACCTATTTTCTTTTCTAGTGCCAACCAAACGCATCGAGGCAAAATATTTTCCATTCCATTCCATTCTTTTTATTTCTATTCCTTTCCATTCCCACCTTTTCTTTGATCCAAACGGGGCCGTAAAGTTTGACCGAAAATACTTAAATGCCCTTTACATCTCTCCTCACTCTCCTTCTCCCCTCTACCTCACCTTATTCCCATCCAGATCCCTTTCACAAACCACTTGGCTGGCCAAATTCGACAACCACTAGTGGCGGGGCATGCTATGGCCGGTTGGGGCCAAAACTTATGTATTTATATGTAGGCATTATATAATATTTTATTTTGGCTAATAATTTGACTCCAACTAATCTCTTATCTTTGCTATAATTATACACGTTTTTTTTATTAGGACAATATTTGATTTATTACTTGATTGGGATATGAGAGGAAAGTAAAATTTTTGTTCCGGATATCTACTGAAAATGTTAGTATCATCTTATATCCGGTACTATTTATTTTTATTTTAAGGACTAAATAATTACTCAAAATCACTTCTTTTCACCTCATCCCTTTTATGAAAATTATTCTACGTATTTTTATCTTTCTAATGAGGGCAATATTGTGCTGATTTGTGAAAATTTTGGGATTATGATTTTGGGAGAGTTTTGAGTTTTGACAATAGATAACTATATATATGTAAAGAATTATTAATAGCTAATTTTGTTTGGTTTGGATTTATTATTTGGTTGTCTTATGATTTTATAATGAATTTCTCTTTTAAAAATAGACTATAATAGATTATTTGCTTAGTTGAAATTAAATCAAATTTCTATGTTTTTTAGAAATATTTTTTTGGGGTTCATATTATATTTCTTTTATTTTCTCCAATTAGTTTGTTTTTATGGAGGTGGAATGCGCATTTAAATGTTAGTTTTGTGGATTGAGTAGTATATAAAAATTAATGTTTAGTGACACAAGATATTAATTAACACCGACATCAATATATATTCTAAGTCACCATATTTGTTGTAGTTGAAAAAGATGAGTAAGGATAAATAGAAAAGCATAGATATGTGTTTTTAAGAAGAAAATAACTTCGAAAGTGATATTTCTAAGAAAATAATTTCGAAAGTGATGCACCTTATAATAAGTTTTTTTTTTCCAAACGTCATAGAATTTTTGTTTACTATGTTATCTTTTGATTTATAATTATCGGTTCTTATTTATTTGTATTTTTAATGTTATACAATATTATTTAGTAAATAGTTCAATATGTTTATTCTTTGGTCCGGGCTAAAATAATTTCCTGATTCCGCCAATAACCACCACACCTTTCTCTTTCTCCTATTTAATCCATCCCCTTCTCCGTGTCCTTTCCCATAAGAGTCTAAGGGCCCGTTTGAGAGTTACTTTTGGAAAATGATTTTCACCATTTACGAGGCAAAATCTAGGTTTTGGAGAATGATTTTGGAGAATGATTTTTGGAGAATGATTTTGGAAAAAACTGATAGTGTTTGGATGTTTTTATCAGAATAGGTTTTGAGGGATCAAATTTACCAAAAAGGACATTAGCCTTTTGTATAATTGCATTTAAAGGATAAGGTGGTATTTTAAATATCATAAACATTATATTCAATAATAAATACCAAAAATTACATAAAATTGCTTGAAAAAATAAATTTCTACTATTAAATTATGTAACATGATAAAAAAAATAGTAAATTGTATACAAAAAATATTTTTAACATATAAAATAATTATTTTTTGGCATCATATTTTTAACATATAAAAACGGTGGAGTTGTTATGGCCATTTTTCATTCGTTTGTGAATTTTTTTTTTAAAAAAAAAAGATTTGATGGAGAGGGAAATACTGGAGTTGTGTGTATGAAGATGAGAACGTGCTTGACAAAAAAAAAAAAAAAAAAAAAAAAAAAAAAGAAGAAGAAGAAGAAGATGAGAACGTGAAGTGGTGCCTGGTATAAATTGAGGGTATTAAGGGATATAATTGAGGGTATTTTGGGGTTTTGTCCAATTATGGTGGGGTCCACAATTCTGTAAAATGATTTTCAAAAGTAAAAAGTGAAAAAAAAGTTGGATTTGGTAAAACCTAGGTTTTGAGCCTAAAACCTAGGTTTTGAGCCCAAAACCTAAGTTTTGGGTGGAAAATCATTTTGAAGAAAAATGGAGTGTTTGTCAAAACTTTAACAAAACCAGTTTTGTTTCCAAAACCTAGGTTTTGGAAGTTGCCAAATAGGCTCTAATGCAGATCCCTTCGCGCCCTCTCTCAACTCCCTTCTCTTCACTCTCTTTCCTTCATCATTTTGCCTTATCCAAACTTGACTGTAATACTTGTTTGAGAAGTGTCATTGCTTGCTATTCTCAATTGTTGCAACATGATACTCCCTTTATATCTAATTATAAGACATATTTAACCGTTTTTGAAGGATTAAGTATAGGAGTTAAATTAGTTAATTTTACTCATTTTCCTAAAATACCCTTATATAACTAAAAATCAGTTTTATAGCCTTAAATTCAATTTTAGCTGCTTTCTTCTCCTTAACTCTCAGTTCTCAGTCTCATGCTTCGCTCCAATTACTTTTTTCTGCTGCTTTCCTCCAACTCCAAATCTTGCTTCAAACCAACTATAGTTGATGATGGCTACTGTCTTTTCTTTATACCAAATGCATCATATCATTTCTTTTAAACAATTTATTATGAACCTTCTTCATTAATAATAAATACGAGTACCAATATCCTTGAATATGTTTTTCTCTGATTAAGCTCGTTTGCTGAATAAAAACTAAAAAATGAATTACTAACTATTATTTAGGTAGGAAGAGCCTTCATTACTTTTGTAAACCTGAGTTTTCCTAATTTTTTTTTAAATCATAAAGTATTTTTTTAATATCCTTAAATATTCTTTTAGTACCTGAAATTTTTTTCAAGATTAGTCAAGACTGACATATTCTTTTAATATCCAAAAATAAATTTTTAAAATCATGAAGTATTTTTTCGTATTAATCGAAATATTTCATGATCTTAAATATTTATTTTTGGATATTAAAAATAAATTTCGGGTACTCAAAAGATACTTAATACTGACAAAATACTTCTCATGGTCTTAAAAATTTATTCTATGATCTTGAAAAAATATTTTAGAATAAGGACTAATCTTGCAAAAAAAAAAAAAATTCAAGAACTAAAAAGATACTTAAGGATATTGAAAAAATACTTCATGATCTTGAATTTTTTTAGGATATTGAAAAAATATTTCATGGTAATGACTAATATTGAAAAAAAATTCAAGGTACTAAAGGATATTAAAAAAATATTTAAGGGTCGACTAAATACTTCATGATTTTAAAAATATTTAAGGGTACGACAAAATACTTCTCATGGTCTTACAAATTTATTTTATGATCTTGAAAAAATATTTTAGAATATTGATTAATCTTAAAAAAAATTTCAGATAACTAAAGAGATACTTAAGGATATTAAAAAAATACTTCATGATCTTGAATTTTTTTTAAGATATTGAAAAATATTTCATGGTAATGACTAATATTGAAAAAATATTTCAAGGCCCCGAAGGTATTAGAAAAATATTTAAGGGTACTGACTAGTATTGAAAAAATATTGATGATGGCAGATGAGAGGGAAAAAGCTGAAAAAAATTAGTTTCTTACAAAACCTAGGTTTTGACGCAGAATAACTTTTGACAATTTTTTGGAGTGTTTGGTAAATTTTTGTCAAAACCTAGATTTTGATACAAAATAACTTTTAGACAATTTTGGAGGTTTTGATGCAGAATTTCTGGACAATTTTGGAATTTTAGCAAACTTTTGTCAAAACCTAAGTTTTGAAGTTATACAAACACTATCATTTTTATTCAAAAACCATTTTTACCTCATAAATCCCAAAATCCATTTTTACTTTATAAATCTCAAGAACTATTCTCCCAAAGCTACATTCAAACATACCCAGATCTCTCATAGAATTGCAGAATTCTTAAAAAATGAATAGATGATAGTAACAACCTTGTAGTGTTAAGAAAATGTTGCTTATAATCTCTTAGCAGTTAGCACGAACTCCGTCAAGGACTGCCAAACGCCTCGTGTAAATAGTAAATTTCTCACAACCTTACCTCAAGTGTGGGAGTTGTTAAAATATTACAAAAATCACACGATTTCTTTCCGCAAGTATACCAATAAGAGAAACAACCAAAGGACTTGCTTCTTCAAGGTCAGACTTCAATGGAGGAGCTGGTGCGGGTATTCTGAATGTTGGCATCTTTTCATAATGACACTTTCAAAACCGAGTCAAAGGGGATAGAAAGTGGGTGAACAATGGAGGAGCTGGTGCGGGTTATTCTGAATGTTGGCATCTTTTTTTTTTTTTTTTTTCTCTGGCTCTGATTTTTTTTTTTTTCTGGCTCTTGAATATGAAGGAGGGGGAGAAGGTTGAAGAAAGGAGGTGCAGGAAGACATAAAGGGAGGGGATGAACTCATTTTTAAAAACTCTCTCATGGGCATTTATTTTGTTATCCATTTCTACTCTATCACCAATCTGTCCTTTCACATGGACGTATTCACATTACCTTTTTGGGAACTGGCATTGGAATGGTATTTTAGAGGGATTTTCCCTAATTTCTTTTTTTAAAATGTTGAAGGGTATTTTGTGTCTAAAATAATTTTAACAAGGATCACCCTAAAGTTTAAGGATTTGTTTGTATTAGCATTAAAAGTTGTTTTTCTAATATGATTTATGATGTACAAGATAATTATGTAAGATATGTTTTGTTTCGACGTGTGTGAACATGTTTTTTAAACGTCAATTCAAATAAAAATTGTAAAGTTTGTTTGCCTATGAGAGAGTTTTGAAATTATATAAGCACTTTTGGTGCAATGTTCTCTTGAAAAACGAAAAGAAGGTGAGGTTTTTAAAAATGTGTTATTGAGATTATATAAGTTTCTATTGCTAATTCAAATAGACACTTGATTTTATTTCATGAACAAAAATGCCAACTCAATGATAAGATTAAATTTTTAACTATTAACACTAATGCGTTTTAAGCAAATTTTAATTTGAATGCCTTTATATTAAATAAATGAAAATAATTTATGCTATTTAATTTCTTTAAACAATTCATGTAGATTTTAATTTTTTAAACTTTTGCTGTAAAGAATAAATAAACTTAGTTTTGGGCCATTAACTATAATTGTTTTACCTTTTTAACTAACACCCTTCTCAACAAACCAATGAGGCTGAGGCAACCATGTTTCCCATTTTGAAACACTGTCCTGACCACCTCTCCACCCTACCCTTAAAGGCTTAAACAGTTAAACCATGCTGAATCATTCTTTTCTGTTCAAGGAAATTCCCCAAGTTTTATTTTTAAGAGTTACTAGTAATTAATTATTATAATTACAAATTTAAACACTAGCAATACCATTTATAACCTATGAAAGATTTTTTTTTTTTTTTTTACCCGCACTTGTTTCAATTGATAAAGGTAATACCATCTCCTTCAGAAGTTTTGAAGCCTGGACCTGAATAACAAAATAAGACAGGATACATGATGCTCTAAAAAAGAAAGATTTGTTGTTGAAGCTTTTATATTATATTTAAAAATACAGGCTACTTCAAATTATTTATGTTTGAAAATTTTGAACCATGAGTTAATAATTGTTAGCAGGCCACATGACATTATCTGCTATGTCATAGCATTATCCTTTGGTTTATGACTGATGAATTAAATAAGAATGACAACATAAACATATGTGTGTTAAATAATCATAAATGCATGCTTTTAATTACGCAGAATTATAGGTGGGAAGAGAAAAATTATGCAGTATTATACGAAAAAGTAATGCAAACAGGTTCACAGAGATTTGTACTTAAAGGCTAAAACTTTGCTATAAGTAGCAGTGTAGTGTAAGCCATATTTGCTTTCTGCTGCATTATGGCTTTATGATTCTGTACCTTCCTTCTTTCTCTTTCTCTCTCTTCATTACATTCCCTCCACTCTTTTTCCTCCTTGTTCACGCTAAACGCCTGCTCTCTCTCTCTCTCTCTAAACAGCCAAGCAAAGAAGGGTCAAGACTCAAACTCTGCTATTTATCTATTCTACCTTCTTATTTCATTCACCATCACTGTCTTCTCTATTTCTGCTCAAGATTGTTCGCTATGGAAGATGGGTTTGTGCTGTTCTGTTTGCATAAGCAGAAAAAGAAGCATCTTTTTGTAGCAATGGCGTTTCTCTTTCTCTTTTATCCATTTGCCTCCTCCATTAGCGAAGAAGGTATGTCTATATGTAGGCATATGCTTTATCACTTTGTAATTTTCACCTCCATGCCATTTTTCTTACTTCTCCTCACTGAACCTTAAATGTTTTCTGATTTTTGTTTTCTGTCATCTTTTATGAGTCCTTCCATTTCTGAAAGTGCAAGGGAAAATGAGAGTCTAAGAGACGACGAAGATGTCCTTGTCTTTACTTTCTGTCTAATCAGTGACAAAATGCAAGTGAAATAGTAACAAGAGCATTTAGCTGATGGTTGAAAAAGAAGTAACTTTTATTTGTTTTTAACAGTTTTTACTGTTTATGCAGTAGGAGTTTCAACGACCCACTAGGCATAATGGAAACTCTTTTCACCAAACGTTAACTATTCAACTTATACAGAAGGAAATATTTTTTCCCCTATGGATTTTCTGTTTCCATTTTTGGGCTGCAAAACACAGAATCTGCTGTGTTAAGTTAGTGAAATCCATCTGGCTTCTTTTTCCTTCTTCTTCTTCAGTTCTTTGGCTACATCTGGCTTCTGTTTTATATGGGAAGCTTTTTCCGCTGGTAGAAACTGCTTCATTTTTCTGTTAAACTATTTTCTCTCCAACTGATGTGACTCTTTCAAATACATACTCTAAACTCCTAAAATCTTACCCAATAGCCAAAAAAAATTGATACGCTCTGAGTTATAATAATATTTTTTTAATCAAAGTGTTTTGTGTTTATTGATAAATACATATACATACAGATTTGTTATCTCTGTGCGGATGAATCAGATTTATAATAACCAAAATTAGGACTTGTATCTATCATAGAATATATATATATATATATAATATTTTTTAAATTTTTTTTAAAAAAATAAATATAACTGATTTGGTAATTTCAACTGATAGATAATAATTTAATTTGAAAAATAAAATCTGTATTGACTATTGAACGAACATAAATTAATGCAACCCTTGCTGAAAATAACCTGAAAATAAATTGAATTTAGGTATATTATGATTTTCATTAAACAAATATTAAGAAAGTGCCGGGTAATGCCTTCCTTTTCTGTGTTTGCAGTGTCCTACCTTTTTTTAATCTCATCATTCTTTGAAACTTTTAATGCTAATATTAGGTATACTTTCCCTTATTTTATATTTGCAGTTCAAGACTTAGAATTTACTGGCTTATAATTTTCATATAGGCTGGGATATGAATTTCATGACGTATTTCATGCTTATATCTGATTGATTGTCTTTCTCTTGCTTTAAGATGAAAATCACTAGTTTAAAGCTCTTAATGGGGAAAATACTGGATTTCCCTTTCTGTTTTTGTTTAAACGAATGAGCAGCACATATAGACATTCATATTTCACTGAAGTTCTTTTATTTTGAGGTGGTGACTTATCTTATGCTAATCACATGCATAGGACAAGCATTGATGGAGATTAAAGCTTCCTTCAGCAACATAGCAGATGTTTTGCTTGACTGGGATGACTCGCACAATGATGACTTCTGTTCATGGCGTGGCGTTTACTGTGATAATTTAACCCTTACTGTGCTTACTCTGTATGATTCCAGCTCTCTTTCCTTTTGCTCTAAATATTTTCACTAAAACTCTATTACAGTATTGATGCGTGTACAGGAACAAAACACTTTCTTAAGCTTTGGACTACACTGTATGATGAATAGGTTGCCCGAGATTGCTTCTTGCTTCAACAATCATTACTCCCTGAAATTAGCGTTTTCATATTCGTATAAAGTTTGGAGAGGCCTTTTCTTACATCTTACAGTTGATGTATCATTTTTGTAATTAGGCTTTAGTTTAGGAGGAAATGTATTTTGAGTTGATTTATATATTGAATTAACTTTAAGTGCTTTATTTTGTTTCTGAAGGAATCTGTCAAGTTTGAATCTGGGTGGGGAGATATCACCAGCCATTGGCGACTTGAGAAACTTGCAATCCATGTATGCTTGTTTGAGTTTGTTTGATTCACTCCTCATTTAAATTACCTTCTCAAAGACCCTTTTCTTCCTCTTTAAATGCTTTCATTTATTTATAAATTCTGAATCTTAATGTATTTTTGGAAATGGCAGTGATCTGCAGGGAAATAAGCTGACTGGTCAGATCCCAGATGAAATTGGGGACTGCGCTGCACTTATTCATCTGTATGAATCTTTGTTCTGTTTCTTTCTTTCTTCAATGCTCATTTTCATAATATCCTTGTCGTTGAATTGCTTATCAAAATAATTTTTTTATGAAAATTCAGGGATTTGTCTGATAATCAGCTGAATGGTGACATACCCTTCTCAATATCAAAGCTAAAGCAACTTGAGTTTTTGTAAGTTTGAGGCCAGAATACGACACTCACTGTGATGTTCTGCTTTTGTGTGATTATGAATCCTAAGCTGCTCTGGGAAATGCAGGAATTTGAAGAACAATCAGTTGAGAGGTCCTATTCCTTCAACCTTGACCCAAATTCCAAACCTGAAGACTCTGTAAGTTCCTCTGCTATCTGCTTCTGTAAGGTTTTTCATGTGAAGAGGATATGTAGTCCTATGTGATGCTGTTTTGAATCTCCTCTTTTTAGTATCTGCTTGTCACTTCATTTTGTGATTATACATTAGTAATAGCATTTTGCTTGCTTTGGCCGCTCAGGAAATAAGTTTTATTCATTGGACTTCCTTTTGTATTTCAGTGATCTTGCTCGCAATCAGCTCACTGGTGAGATACCAAGACTCCTCTATTGGAATGAAGTCTTGCAATACCTGTGAGTCTCTTCTACTGTTTCTTTGTATCATTTATACTCAAACCTTCATGCAATGATTAATTGTGGGAAAACTCTATTATCTTTTGTTTGATATTTCTTAATATACTCGAGGAAAATTATTCTCGTTTCATATTTTTATTGTGTCAATATCTGATTTCAAATTGCACGTGTTTCTGAAACAGAGGGTTGAGAGGAAACATGTTGAGTGGAACTCTATCCCCAGATATATGTCAATTAACTGGACTGTGGTATTTGTAAGTATTCTGGCAATGACAGGGTTTAAGGTTTCTCTTTCATTCCTTCCCGTTTTCCCTTTTTGTTTGACCTTTGCTATAATCTTTGTTTTACATAAATTCTCAGTGATGTGAGAGGCAACAACTTGACGGGCACAATACCTGAAACCATTGGGAACTGTACAAGCTTTCAAATTCTGTATGTCATTTCTACAGCGAGTTCAATGGTGGTTTTTGTTAGTATGGCTTTCGCCCCACATTTTCACGCAGGCCTTTGATTGAGATGCAGGGATATATCATATAACCAGATTACTGGAGAGATCCCCTATAATATTGGGTTTCTGCAAGTGGCTACTTTGTGAGTTCCTTTTCTTTTATAAATCTTTGTTATTCAATGTTATCTTGATATTAGAGTTAATTGTTTGCATCATGTTTTCTATCTCTTCCTGAAAAGAGTTATTTTTATGTGAACAATCTTATTATCTTGATTATAGTTCAGTAATAATTGTTCTTGCTTTATAGGTCACTTCAAGGAAATAGACTAACTGGAAGGATTCCAGAAGTGATTGGTTTCATGCAAGCCCTTGCTATTTTGTAAGTGTATTGCTCAGCATATAGATAATAGATACACTTTTTTCTGGGTGAGACTGCATTTCTGGAAAATCCATAACTGTATTGGAAATTTTTCAGGGACTTGAGTGAGAATGAATTGGTGGGGCCTATCCCTCATGTACTTGGCAATTTATCTTTCACAGGCAAGCTGTAAGTATGATTTCACACCATAATGAAAACCTCCTGTTAGTGATTGCTTTGCGCTGAAGATATTACTTTCTCCAGGTATCTCCATGGGAACAAGCTCACTGGTTCAATACCTCCTGAACTTGGTAACATGTCCAAGCTGAGCTACCTGTGAGTTTATTTCCAATTTTTCAATTCCCTTTGTCTTTGTTCTCTTGTTGGATTATTATTGATGGGACTTTGTTTTTACAAGGCAATTGAATGGCAACAAACTAGTTGGCAGAATTCCTGAGGAACTCGGAAAGCTTGAACATTTGTTTGAATTGTAAGTTTATGTTATTTTAACTTATGGTCTTTACATTTCATATATCAATGCTATTAAATGGTTCTTCTTGTTGTGGTTCAGGAATCTTGCTAACAATTATCTTGAAGGATTTATTCCACATAATATAAGCTCCTGTACTGCCTTGAATAAGTTGTAAGATTCATGAGATGACATGAACCCTAAATATTCTAGTACCGTTCTATACCCTCATGTCGCCATGCTAATATTTCATTAAATTTTCTGCAGTAATGTGCACGCTAATCGCTTACGTGGTTCTATTCCTTTGAGCTTCCGCAGCCTTGGGAGTCTGACTTACTTGTAAGTAGGGGCAAATCAGATTTGAGCCGGTTATATTTTATCTGTTGAAGACATGTTTATTGATCAGTGATATAAGATTTTCCTTCAATCTGCAGAAATCTCTCAGAAAACAACTTCAAAGGGAAGATACCAATTGAGTTGGGCCACATCATAAATCTTGATACACTGTAAGTTTCATTTTGTTATATTTCTAACCTAATAAGTTATAATGTGTGCTAAGTGGGATTTCTTTTCCTTTGGTAATGCTTCAGGGATATATCTCGCAACAATTTTTCAGGGCAGGTTCCAGCATCTGTTGGTTATCTGGAACATCTTCTGACACTGTAAGAAATAATTTACAATTAAACCTGCTTTCCAAGTTTGATATATTGTTTTTTTACTAATAGATACGCATTATTTATGCAGTAACTTGAGCCATAACCATTTTACTGGTCCCTTGCCTGCTGAGTTTGGGAATCTGAAAAGCATCCTGATTATGTAAGTTCTATCACCTTTCTAGTCTTAACATTCATTATGTCCTGTTTAATTTCTTGTTTCTTCTTCCAGTGATATGTCGTTCAACAATCTATCTGGTAGCGTTCCTTCTGAAATTGGGATGCTGCAGAACCTTGTTTCACTGTGAGTTAACTATAAAAGTAGTTTCTTACCAACATTCTACAGTAGTATATTCTGGACTGGGTGTTCAATTTTTGTCTATATTTTTGCTTTGCTGGAATTTTTTTAGGATTCTAAACAACAATGAATTGCATGGCAAGATTCCTGACCAGTTAACTAACTGCTTCAGTCTCTCTTCATTGTGAGTGTACCTATCCAATAGTCTCCCTAGTGTTATATTTCTTCTCTGTTGTTTCTGAAGCTTATTGCTTTGTTTATTGACTTTTTTTTAAGGAATGTCTCTTACAACAACTTGTCTGGAACAATTCCTCCTATGAGGAACTTCTCACGATTTTCATCTGACAGGTATTGATGTGAAAACTGGGAATTTCATTTCATCTTCTATTGATAAATCACTTATAATGTGTGACTCGTTGCAGCTTCATTGGAAATCCCATGTTATGTGGAAATTGGTTAGGATCAATATGTGATCCTTACATAGCAAAATCCAATGGTATGTGGCTTTTCTTGTCTTCTTTCTTTTTTTTTTCTTTTTTTCCTTCATATTATCATATGATATCCGGTTCAAGGTTTGTGGCTGCCCCTTCCAAATAGGTGTCTCCTCTAAGACTCAAACTCGAGACCCAAAGGGATCTAGTGGGGTCTTATACCACTGGACTAACTTTGTGTTGGATTCTTGTCTTCAGTTTAGTTTTGTGGGTTAAAGGAATGAGAAATTCTTATGTAGTCCAGGAGCACCACATCATCTGGGCTCTGTCTAATGAAAAATAACAACTCATTATTTTAATCCTAGTTGGCCAATGACTCATCTAAAAAGATTCAAATTTTATATTGTTTTTATGAAAAATATTGGTTGATCTTTTTGTTTTTGTTTTTTTCTTTTTCAAATTATGATTTTTTTCTTAAAAACTAGATAAAATTGAGTTTTTTCATGAGTTATTGGCCAACTAGGATTAAAATGATTTGAGTTGTTATGTTTTCATTGGATAGAGTTAAGATTACATGGTACTCCTAGAGTATGTAAGTATTTCTATAAAGAAATATTTGAGTATGATGGGCAATATCTTATACCATTTTTTTTTTCCTTTTTTCTCTGTTCAGCAACTTTTTCCAGGGCTGCAATTGTTTGTCTCACTCTTGGGATCCTCACATTGTTGGCCATGGTAATAGTTGCTATGTACAGATTGAGCCAATCAATGCAATTGATGAAGAGATCCAGAGGAAATGGGCAAGGCATGGGTAAATGTTAGAACATAGAACTTCTTCACTTGGGAACAGTTTTGGCAATCTGAAATTCTGATACTTGGTTTTGTTTCATGTTAGGTTCGCCTAAACTTGTCGTTCTTCATATGGATATGGCCATGCACACCTATGATGATATAATGGGAAGTACAGAGAGTCTAAGTGAGAAGTATATCATAGGATATGGTGGTTCTAGTACAGTGTACAAGTGTGTTTTGAAGAATTCTCGACCGATTGCGATCAAGCGATTATACAACCAGCATCCTAACAACAAAAGGGAGTTTGAAACAGAACTGGAAACCATTGGCAGCATCAGACATAGAAACCTTGTCACCTTGCATGGTTATGCACTGTCTCCAAACGGAAACCTGCTTTTCTATGACTACATGGAGAATGGCTCTCTCTGGGATCTTCTTCATGGTAAGTTTGCTAAGGGGCTTTCTTTTGCTCAGATATGGTGCATGGGGACTCGAAGCTTCATGCACTGCATTACTTTTTATTTATTGGAGAACTTAATTGCTAACATCAAAGAAACTGCACCAAAGTTTTGAGCATTTTGTAAGATCTCTTCCTTAAAAGGACTTTCTTTTGCTTGGATATTGTGCATGGAGATTCTGAAGAAGCTTCATGCTCGGCATTACTCCCTCCGTTCCTTTTTGTAAGACACCAATAATCAAATTACGTAGATAAAGTTAGGTAAAATTGGTTAAAGACAATTACAATGTATAAAATGCAACTCATTTTCCAAAAACACCCTTATTTATGATGAAGGTGGGTGGGAGAGAGAATGAGTGGAAAAAGTAGTGAGAGAATGAGTGCCAAAGAGTGAGGAGAAAGACATAATTAATTGAGGGTAAAAATGAAAAAAAAAAAAAAAAATTGAATGTTGATACGCTTCAAATGGTATCTTATAAAAAGGAACTTGCCCATTCAAACAATGGTTATCTTATAAAAAGGAAAAAGAATGGAGGAAGTACTCTTTTATTGGAGAACTTAATTGCAAACATCTAGGAAACTGAACCTAAGTTTTGAGCCTTTTTTAAAATCTCATCCTTAAACTATCTTGTCATGCAGGCCCCTCAAAGAAGGTAAAACTTGACTGGGAAACACGTTTAAGGATTGCAGTGGGAGCTGCTGAGGGACTTGCTTACCTCCACCATGGCTGCAACCCTAGAATTATTCACAGGGATATCAAGTCTTCAAATATTCTTCTGGATGAGAACTTTGAGGCTCGTCTCTCTGACTTTGGCATTGCCAAATGTATCTCAACCACTATAACTCATGCATCAACACATGTTCTTGGAACAATAGGCTATATTGACCCTGAGTATGCCCGTACATCACGCCTGAATGAGAAATCTGATGTTTACAGCTTTGGCATAGTTCTACTTGAGCTGCTCACCGGGAAGAAAGCAGTGCACAACGAGTCTAACTTGCATCATTTGGTATATATCTTCCTTGCATGAATTCATTTCTGCTTTTTCTGGTGGGTAATTCAGTAAAGGCTCTAACTTTAAAAATGTTGAGATCTCAAAGCAAAATTAATGGTGAAAAAAGCTCAACTTCTTCATGAGTAGTAAAGCTTTTCATATAATTACCTAATCAAACTCTGAACTTGCATGATGCTAACTGAAAGGTCATTTTCTATTCTGTGTGTGAAAATGACTTTTGCAGATACTGTCCAAGACAGATAATGACACTGTAATGGAGGCTGTAGATCCTGAAGTTTCTGTGACCTGCATAAATCAAGCCCATGTGAGGAAGACCTTTCAGCTTGCACTGCTTTGCACAAAAAGAAATCCATTAGAGAGGCCTACCATGCATGAGGTTGCCAAGGTTTTGGTCTCACTTCTCCCAGCACCTCCCACCAAGACATCTGCCTCAGCTGCAAAGACCATTGACTACGCACGATTTGTGATCGAAAAGGGGCAACAAGGCGGCCCGAAGAAGGAACTGATACAACAACCTCAACAACAACAGAACAATTCTTGTGATGCTCAATGGTTCATTCGCTTTGGTGATGCTATATCCAAGAACACCCTCTAACTCTTTCATAGTTTTTGTCTGTATTTATGTTCCATTCCAGGTAGAAAGAAAAGAGAACCACTTTTTGGAGTACATGTCTACTATTCTCTTTAGGCAGATGACAAATAGGTCCATCAACGGAATAGAACTCATAGGAAGTATGTGTTTCTGTTTGCACGACAGTTTCAATCATACAGTAGAATCTTAAGAATGGTTCTAGACTTAAAATTACTTGACCCTCACTATCAAATTGCTTTAATGTACGAACCCCAAGAAATTGAGGGATAAACAGTTTTAATGGTGTTAAATGGATTTAGGATTAGCTCTTTCATAGTGGTTTTATGATGTATGTATGGGGTAAATACATAAAAGTTTTTTTTTTTTTGGTTTTGATATGAACATAAAAAAAGTTGTCTAACTTGCAGGAAAAGCACTTTTAAGTGCCTTTGGGTCCCAAACTAGGGTTGAAAGGGCTACCTGATGGTGAGCCCGCCCATTTCAGCTCATGCCCATTAAAAGCCCGCGACAATGGGTCAGGCTAAACCCTAACAAGTTTGATTGGGCCCGGTATCTCGCTAGTTTTTTTTTTTTTTTTTGAAATCTCAATATACAACTGTATTTCGACGTTGTTGATTCTTATTTTTGAATCATTGATTCATGAGATTTTTTTTTAAAATAATAAAATGATCCAATATATATTTTTTTGGTATAAATGATCCAATATATTACTAAAGCGTTAGTTCAACATAAAAAAGACTACAAAAATATAGAACAGATGTGTCGACATCACACCCTAGACACCAACTAATGTGGAAGTACACAATACTGCACCTAAAACTAAAGACAACCACTTGAACTAACAACAAATACTATGTTGGTGATTCATCATTTATGAACAAGTAGAAACACCTTCTGAAAAATCTTTGTATTGAAACGCTGCATGACAAAAGATTTGCCTACAAGAAGTTGATGAACAAGCTTATGCCACTAGCTTCACCCTTAAAAAAGGAATAATGAGCATTTACCCAAATTGGGTCTGAAAGAAATGGGTATATGATCAACTTTGAGTTGGGGAACCCAATGGATAATGCAAATGTTTGAAGTACTTTTTTTTTTTTTTTTTTTTTTTTAAATGGGGTGTACCTGTATCCCATTCCCTTCAGTACACCGGCATTTAAATCCAACCGTTATGTGCCTTTTTTTTTTTTTTTTTTGCGTTTCTTGTAAGATAACCCACCCAAACCTAAGATACGTAGTGTTCTATAATTAATTCATTAGTCAAATAAATGAGATATTTATAATTATATATCATCATATTTCATGATTCCTTTGAAAAGGAGGGGCAAAAAAGGTAAAAAGTATGGTAAATCTAGGATCCTTAATCCAATCGTTAAGCCAAAATGGGCAATTTTCCATTGTGCTTGGGTGGGCTTAGTAGGCAGTGGACAACTTACTCAGCCCTATTCCACTTTGTGAGTCGGTTGTTTGGATCAATTTATTTAAAGTAGTTTTCTGTTATACAAGTTTAATGTGTGAGATGAGTTATTTGGGAAAGCATAAAATCGCTTAAAATAAGCAACTCCCAAACATATGAATGAGAATAGAAAACGACAAATGAATGAGAATGGAAACGAAGAAGGGGTTGGGTATGGAGTATTTTGACATTTCAAGCCTTTTTTGTTAATTCAATCAAGTTTTTCCCTTAAGATTTAGAGAGTAAAAGGTTATCAATTATTTTAACAAGTGCGTTTTTTAAGATTAGAATTTAGATTTTCCTCCTTATAATGTTGAAACCTTTTACCATTTTAATCAATAGCTAATTAGTGACATTTCAAGCCTAATTTAAGGCACTGTTTGGTCAAAAAAAAAAATCCTTTTTGTTGCAAGAGATGTGAAAT